>BGPR01005619.1:583-59397 GCA_013235015.1 Araneus ventricosus | reverse complement strand
ACGAATGAGTTCCAATAGAATCTTTTATTGGTTTTTAGTTCTATTGCTTTTCAAACTTGAGATAGCTCTGAATATAACATTTTTTACTGGAATTTCAGTGGCATTTCCAATTTCAATAAATTTAAGTTTAGCTATTTCTGATAGTTTAAGTTCGTTTCCTTTTCAATGTACAATAGTCTCAGCTTGTAGTGATCACAGATGTAACCATAACTCAGTTGTACTGATCAAAATGGCATGGAACGAATCTCCCGTATCTGAACACATAGAAAATCCGCCGGTTCTAATGATCAACAATTCGCTTGTAGTGATCGGTTTCTATGCTCAGACGGGACGTTACCATAAGAAATTGCTTTCGCCTTGGAGGTTTCATTAGGACCAAATAAGATGATCCTGATGTCATTGAAAAGTCAACCGACATTTGTGAAGAGGATTATAAATCCTGGATCACCGTTGACTCAAATTTGGAGAAAGCTGAAAAACTACAGAAGAAACAAAATGTCAAGCATGGATGAATTGAAGACGTGACCTCGCAGAACATGACGATGAAGAGGGCTTACAAGAGAAACCATCATCAACCTAAGAAACTCTGGAAGCCCCTCGTATTTTAAGATCAGTTCAATACCGTGCTGAATCTTTTGATGAGCACCATTGATATGCACGGTTTACCCCACAAATGCTTGAAAAAATAAAGAGATTACTTCTGATAACTTTTTCAAGAAATCTTAAAAAATTAAATATTATTTTTTTAAATTCTGTACATTGTATCGCTTTTCTTTTTCTGGTTAAAACTAATCATCACACACCAATAATGTTGTGCGGCTTGTTTTTTTATCCTTGCATACCTATAGATTTGTATCATTTTAAAGATATTTCGGATGTACTGATTATTCAGATGTAATGGTCACTTCATGTTGGACACAAAGTGATCACTACCAGCTGTGCCCACTGTATTTAAATAAGGAGTTTTGAAACATCTATTTATACTACATATGAATTCTTCCGTTAACCCTTTACGGCGTAGTGCGCCAGCTGATGGCACACCTAATTTCACTCGCTTCTCGACCGTTAAATTCAACTATAAATGGAAAATATTAGGTTTAGGATAGGGTTAATAGTACTCTTTATAGAATGTATATAGAAGCCTTATTAAATTTCGTTTCGGAATAGGAATTGTTACAGATAAAGTTTGGGAAAATTCCTTAGCTCAGAGATAATTTTTTTCAGTTCTTGACGTTTACAATTTTAGCAAATTAACTCGAAAATTTTCCTTCAATATTCTTGAAGTTTTAATTTAGAATTTTTGTAAGACTCAACAATATTTTTGAGTGTTTCAAGGTAGCTGTATCTAAGGGGGTTCTCATATGAGGGGGGTGACTCCAAAGGGGGGCGACCCCCTCGGAAAAAAGCAAGTTTAAAAACAAAATTGTAGATTCTATGTCTAGACAATAAACTAAACCCATTCATGCTGTTTTTACATCATATTCCAAAAAATTTAATTACTTGCCCCTCTAAGGGTTAAAGAAGAAACCCTTCTCAAATATATTTCTTCTTTTGTCTATTTTCCCTCTCTACCTCTTGCCATTCAAAAAACAGCCCTTTTAGTTTCCGCAAAGGACATTTTTGAAGTATCTCTCTCTGTGAAAAGGATAACTAAAAAAACTGATTCGACTATAAGGATGAAAATAATATGTGGACCTTACTAAATAGTAAATTTTGAAGTTTTTGATTTCTATCAAATTTTGAACGAAATCCGTCCACGGGAAGGCTACCTATCCGTATGCATACGAATACGATAACTCAAAAACGCATTGAGCTAAATGAGTGCAATCTATCAAATGATTTTATCACTGTAATTGCAGATCTATATCAAATTTTGAGCATATCCGCGCGGGATTAATTATCTATCGATCTGTTAATTCCTACGTATGTGAGATGTGAGAGCGATATCTCAAAAATGCATCACGTTAGATGAATTAAACTTAGTATATAATCATACACCAAAATTGTAGGTCTTTGTCTAATTTTGAACTAAATCCTTCAACAAGTACATTATGTGTCTGTTTATCCAACCGTGTATATGAAAACACAATAACATAAGTCAGATCATTGAAATTTGGTATGTGGTTGTGACATCACAATTGGAGACCTAGACCAAATTTTAGACACATTCGGGTAAATGAAAGTTTAAAACTTGATTCTTTTCACTGTACGCCAGAGCTAAACACAAAACTCGTCACAGACTGGAAGTGTACGAGACATGTTGTTCCGAGGACATCTTGTATATTTTCCACTGGATTTCGTATGATTATTAGCAACAGAATGCAAAGGGTATTTACACATCTTTAAAAGGATTTCGATAAAGAATTTTTTTAAAGGAAATGTTTCTGAATACAAATTTCTAGCCACAGCTTATTATTTGAAATGAGAAATATCGTCTGCTACTTTTAAATTTATTCTTCTTTCAAAATATCGCATGTATACAAGCTGTGGATTGAAGGATATACTTTTGCGCTTTCCGAAGGGAAATATTTCTATTCCATAATTCAAAAACGCTGTGAAATACATGGTATTAAAATTTCGAAGTGCAAAATAAGCAACATTATTAATCGGAAAGGGAAAAACTGTCAATCATTACTTCTACATGGAATGAAGATTCCAAACGAATATCCTAAAAAGGCGATACCGTTTTAAATATTTCTAAAGTTCTTCTTTTCTGTTTTAAATATTTTCTCTCGTTTCCAGCGATTTCGCTGGTAACAAGAGAAATTCCTCTGACGCAGAAAGCAATTGCAAAGTCCTTAAATACATCTGTAGCAACAATAAAGAAAATAATAAACCAAGATTTACAGCTTAAAAAAGCTAAAAAGCATAAAGTTCACCAGCTTCTGCCAAAGCATGTGGCTCAACGCAGAACAATTTGTAGAACCCTATATGAAAACTATTTAACAAAAGATAAATGGAAATACATTGTATCCCTTGATGAAGCATGGGTTTATCTAAATGACTGCAACAAAAATATGTCTATGAACAATAAAAAACGAAGAAAAAATGTACAAACCTGGTTGCGCCAATGAAAAGAAAGTTTTCAATAAGGGTTTTTGATTGTCTCATGATTCTCCTGTAATAGGAAATTAAAAATAAGAAGAATGGGAAAAAATGCTAAAATCAACTCAATGTAATATCAAGAGAAATTTTTACATCCGATATTTACATAATAAATCTCATTTCTTTATCCCAATGACTTTCAAAGAGTGAAACTTCATCAAGACAAAGCTACAAGTCATACTTCGAAAAACACCATTGCATTCCTTGAAAAAATGAAGACTGATACATCTATTGTGTATATACCTTTTCAACATATTCCTGCAAAGTCCCCTGACCTGATGAAGTTTCATCCATGGACTATTGTGCCTTTGGTCTGTTGAAAAGAGCTCTTTCTAAGCGCAAACCCACTACGATTGATGGTCTCTGGAAAGTAGCAGAAGAAAAATGGAAATCAATACCCCTGGAAATTTTACGAAAAGCCCTTCCATCATGGAGATTTTTGGTCCAGAAAAAAGGCTATCAGATCGAACATTTAAAAAAATATTCTTTACATTTAAAACATTAATAAAAGCGTCCCCGAAATCGTTCTAAAAATGGGTAAACACCCTCTGTATTTTTACAACCAAAAACGCATCATTAATTAAGAGTTTCAAACGTTATGGCATAATACATTATAACTATTCAAATACAAAGATAGAGAACCCATACAACCTGGTTTAAATCAAGCAACCAAATGGAAATGGGTTTTGAATCACCGCTATTCAAATTGGTGAGATCTTAATGGTCGTGTAAACCTCTATGATATTCAGAGCCAACCAGCAACGCATCGAACACAAAATAATACATATTTCAAGGCTCGTCAGAGCTGAAAAAGCTCCATTATTCCCTCTTTTTCCAACAGCGAAACCAATATATATATATATATATATATTCCTATAAAGCATTTAACATGATATATGCGATTATGTGAGTTCGTATAAAGACTTTATACGCTCCATACAAATCCATTAAAGATGATATATCGCTCAGATACTAACATATTTTCTTGGCAGACCATTTTTCATCCGTTTCCATTAAAATAAGTAGGTAAATACACGAATGTTATCTCACTGAATGCGTTTAAGGAGTCTTATCTGATTAAAATACGGCGGCAATTCGATTTGTGCGCGATTATTAGCTCGTGCTTTCTCATACTTCTTTATAGAGTGAGGGATGGTTTTCAGTTTAACTGAAGCTTATTAATGTTTAGATGTTTCTTGCAGGAATCTTAGTTTTAGATGCAACTTAGCATAAAATGCCGAATCTTAAATGATTGAAATTCAACACGATTTGACCTTTCTAATTTGATACGAACAGAGACTTAGGTTTCCTAAAAATATGAATCGTTTTAAAGGAAACTTCAAGAAAGTAATTTGGTCTTTGATTTACATAGAAATTATGATGTGATTCTAAATATATTTAAATAAAAATCTACAGGATTCTGTTGAGTTTTTTTATCTACTTTTAACTTACCACAATTTCAATCAAAAACATATGTTACTTTAACTTCTTTGAAGCATTATAGAGTTTTTGGTCATTAAAATGCAATTTATCTGAAATTTTTTAAAGTTATTGAGTTGAAATTTCAAATTCCATTCAGAATTTTTTAAAATAAATTAATTGTATTTTTTAAATATTAAATTTCTTTTACACTAAAAATCATTATCATTTAAATTGTCCACTTTTTAGGGGCACGGCTATAAATTTAGAAATATTGACTAGTGACCAAAACTGGATTGGAGTCATCAAAATTCTACCTAAATAATTAATCATTTCATTTAGGAAAGCTTGTATAACAAACTGCGTCATGCGTATGGCGCTTAAAATGATAAGTTGTCATATTAAATCAATCAGAAACAAGTTTGATCAAAACAGAATTCCGAATGACAATGATCGTATTTAAAGTCAAACTTATATTACAATTTCAAAATGCACCTTATTCTATTTATTCCTGGCATTGTTTGAGATCTATGGAGGTGTTTTTACTAACTCCCATATGAACCATTATAGTCGTCTATAACAGGGGTTTCCAAACTTTTTTCACTCGCGTATCCCTTGATTATTTTTTTTTTATTTTTGAGTACCCCTTCTGTTAAACTCCGTCCCAAACATCCCTCAGCACAAAAAGTTTTTTTATTAATAACGCAAAGGTCTTAGGTTAGCTTTAGAGTCAAATGACTCTAGCAAACTTAATAAAATATGTAGGATTTATTCTTGACTCTACATTTTATTCCATTTTTTAAAATATTATTTTAACGTCAAAACAAATAAAAACAGCAATGAAATAATATGCCATTAACGTATGATGCAAACTAACATTGACTGAATTACTAGATATTAATCTATTTCTTCCATTTTCTTATTTCATTAATTGGCTACTCGTACAATTTTCACTTTCATTTTTCATATGAACTTGGGAGAATGAAATTCTAAAATATTCTTATGTTTTGTGTTTTCCGCCATTACCAAGATCACTTTCGCGTACCCCTAGCAGGTTCCACGAGTACCACAGATGGTTTAAAAGATTTGACCCAAGGAGTTAGATGCATGCATTATAAATGTTTTATATCCTTCGAAGTCCGAAAAACACAATTTTTGAAATTATCTCTCTGTGTGAACATGATAACTCAAAAACGGGATAAGCAACACAAATATGGTCTTACAACACAATTATAATATTAGACGAAATCCTTCAACTGAAGTTATTCTTGTCTATTGAAGTCCATATGCATATGCACAAGAGGGCTCAAAAACACAACTCGCTAGACGAAGAGAGCAAAACTCAAAACGTGTCGTTTTGTGAAAAACACGAACAAAGGAAGAGCAACTCTTGCTGGTTTCTTTCACAAATACGATTTGCACACAGATAGTATTGTATTCGTCCAGAGACTTACTTGATTATACAATTTGATGAATATCATTGTTTCTGACCTTCTTGAGATCGAGAAAAATGTTTTGAACTATTTTTTGTATGTCCCTTTCTGCTTATGTCAACACGATAGCTGAAAAATGGAACATGTTAGATAATTGATATTTAGTGGCGGATTCTAAAATAACATTTATAGATATGAATGAATCATTGTACTAAATCAGCGGCGGCAAGAGATGCTTGTCTTAGATACAAGAGATAGATACAAGATACCCACTTAAGTCCCTTAAACTCTTACTTAACTTCAGAACGAAGGCAGCTATAGTGATGAAAGTGGTATTCAGGTATAGTGAAGTGACTATACGATAAGACAGTTTACAGAGCCACCTAACAGCAAAATGCGGAATTGTCGTTTCTATTTCGAAATCGGTAAAATAGAAGGAAAAAGAGTCAATTACAAAGTTGCAGAGCATTACCGATTTAGCACAAAAAGGCGCATTGGGAACATTAATGTTAAGAACAGAAGGCTTGAATCGCACATTTATTTGTTAGTGTTTTCCAACACTGTTACGTGACGGAATGTGTTAGAAAGAGAAAAAAACTACTATCACAAGATGTCTTTATTTTCGGTGTGCAAACTTATCTCTGTCATCTATAATACATATTTGAACTTCTGTTTGAGTTTCATGTTGCATACAAGCATATCAGTTGGCACGCTGGCACAAGCATCAGTAATACGCTGTCAAAGATCCTGCAATGTTGTCGAAACACCTACTTTATAAGGTTTCCTCACAGGAAAAAATGTATTGATGCTATTTTTGCGCGAAAGATATCATTTTCTCCTTTTTGCCATATTTCGTGAAGCCACATTTTAGGAATTCGCTAATAAGCAAAAATGCGTTTTTACTTTTGTTCTTAGCATTAATGTTCACAAGATATGTTTTTGAACTAAATTGACAATGTTCTATAATTTTGTTTTTAACTTTTTTGCTCCATATCGTACCGTTGTTGAAATAGTAAAGCTAATTCCATAGTTTCCTGTCAAGTTGTATTGTAAGCGATCTTATCGTATAGAGCATAGCCACTCTACTATACCTGAACACCACTTTCAGGACTATAGCTGCCGTCATTCTGAATTTAAGGACGGTAAGGAACCTAAGAGTGTATCTTGGATATTCAGTTTCCTTCACTGTATAACAAGTAATATAAAAAAAATTAAGTCAATTCCTACTTAGGTCAGCGATCTACACTCTTCGTCACTGACGGTATTTATTCCTAAATTTATATCCTTCTAAATATCTTATATAAGAGAAATTTTTTTCTCCCATCTAATACTAAAATTCATTAATTAAATTTAATTAATGAATTAATATTTGAAAAAACTGTATTAACATCAAGTGTCATCCACTACAAGTTTTAAAAAATGTATTTGAACTTGAATGGATGAATAAAAAGTATTTTATTAACGATTGAAAATTTGAACAAGATATATAAATATATATAGGGAGAGTGTGAACTGATAGTAGGACTTGAAAAAAAACTTCATAAAGTCTTTTTTTAACATATCCAATAGAGAGAATAAAGAAAGTAATTAACATTACTCTCTAACAAAAATACATGAAAAAATGACGCCTTCGTGAACATACCAGAAAACAAAGGATATTAGGTCTAGAAGCTGGCAAACCTAGCTCCATCGACTGAGAAAAATTCGAACCAAACGACTCAAGGCGACATATGCTTTCTCCCATTAAAAACTAAAATTAATTAATTATATTTAATTAATGAATTAATTTTTGAAAAAACTGTATTAACATTAAGTGTCATCCACTACAAGTTTTAAAAAATGTATTTGAACTTGAGTGGATAAATAAAAAGTATTTTATTAACGATTGAAAATTTGAACAAGATATATAAATATATATAGGGAGAGTGTGAAATAATAGTAGGAATTGAATAAAATAAATGCAACTCAGACCCATATTTGCAAGGTAATTGCGAACTAGTGCAACTAATTTATATTAGACATAAAACTTATATTACTTCCATTAATAAAGAATCAATTGCAATCAATTGCTGATTATATCGTCGCTTAACAAGCAACACCACCCATCTCATTTTTTTTAAATTTCAAAGAAGATTCAAATGAATTCTTCGCAACCAATAACGAATATTTCTATCTTTTTATGTCTGGTTGGAACTTGTGATCTCATGTTCATAGCAGATATAAAAAAAATTCAGCAATATTCGTTATTGATTACGAAAAATTCATTTGAATCTTCCACTTCGAAATTTCAAAAAATTGAGATAGGTGGTGTTGCTGTTAAGCGTCGATATATTCTATTTACTTAAAATTACAAATTGGTTACTTAGATTTATGTCCCGTTTCGCAACTACATGACATTATTTATAAACATTATCAGGCGAGGGAGACGATATCTGTGTCAGCTCCTCATTGTCTAAACTCCTAGAACATATTTATATAAGCTTTTTCACAGAATTGACCTCGAATTTGCAACCCTCAGAATCAAGGCCGGTACAGTGTTTCAGTGGCAAAGGCGATTTGATCACAATTACGAAAAGATATGTAAAAGTAAGTAGATATATACAGTTAAAGATAAGCAAAAAAATAAATAAATGATTAGATGTTCGGACAGCAAATTAACCTCATTACCAGCCTAATTATTCCATCAAAGCCTTTGAAAATTTGCACTGATCAGAAATTTTTTCCTAAATTAAATAGGCGTTTGATTTTTTTTAAACTTTACTTTATCAAAATTTGTTGTATTTTACTTCCAACTTTTAATTGCAAACAAAAAGGTTCGATTCATTTAAGTAATATGACAATTAAAAAAATCCCGATAAAGATATACAATACTACTTTTTCCGTTATCATCTTCCATATGCATTCACCAAATAAAATTCTTCCATATTTCTTTTATGGAATAAATCTTGTAAATAGTAGTTTTAAGAAATATGTCTTAAAATGAATATTCTTTGTTTGAACAATGGGAAACACAGCAGCTGATGTTTCAAACGCGATTAATAAATATTTCTTTTATCTTTTTCAAATACGGAAGAGAGAAGTTACTTGAATGAGAGGCATATTCATTATTCTTGAATGTGTGAGCCTCCACAGATGTTTAGTTCCTTTTTTATTACTTGATAGTAGTATGTATCCCATTGATTTCAAGTATTAAAATCTTTTATTTTGTTAGAAGAGTAATCAATTAATTTTTATTAAATATGTGAAAGGATTATGCCTATTTTGTAAATGGAAAATATCGCATATATTTGTGAGATAAGTTCATCAGCACTTCGTCTTTTTTCGGCCTTTACCTATTTCTGATTCTGCCGAAAATTAATGTCTAAGTGTTTATATTTAGGAACTGGCTGTATTCTTAATTTATTTCTTTAATTTATAAATTTTAATTACTTATTAATACAGAATGCACTTAATAAATTAGTGGACTAATTGAAAAAGTATATACCTATATACGCAAGAAAAGAGAAAATATATACCTCATAACAATTCAATTTAGAGACTGAGCTAAATCCTGCAGTGTTGATGATAGGATTATTCTTTCATACAATAAGCAATAAGTCAAGGCACAAAAATGTTCGGAAAAGTTTGGAAGAATATCTTAAAAAATTACCAGAAGTAATTTATCAATATATTCTTCCAAGTGGGCCTGAAGCTCGTAAACACAAACATTTCATGACAATTACAGGAAACAATTTATAGAGGAAAACATCGTATCTTTTGCAAGGATTAAAACAATAACTTTCACATTACCCTAGGAGAACATCTTTCGATCTCGTATTAAATCGTCACTTTCCGTTTGATGGTGAATTTCAAATAGAAAACAGCAGTATCGAAACTAATATCAGAATCATAAGACATATTCATAAAAATAATCTAGTTTCGCAACAGATTAATAATTCATGTATTTTCTTCCTGTTATTTAATCACAAAAATAAAAGCACGTGCCTAATTGAATTATTGCAATGAAAAAGCCACATACTGACTTTCTAAATCTCTTTTATTTTTCATCAAAATATTATATCTCTAAATATTTCAATCGCGCAAATAAAATTAGATTCCAATACTCCAAGAATTATAATATATCAGTAATTAAATGTACACCTAGAAACCTGGAAGTCTAGAAATAAAACTAGATGTTGATGGCAACAATAGAGATAAGAATTGTTTTGATTTTTGTCTTACTTTCTTTTATTTAAGCGAATTCCAACTGGGAAAATAATGACAATTCCGCAAAGATAAAGAACATTTTTCCCATCTTCTTTAACCCCTTGCGGACAGGTACTGAGTACAGAGTGCGCCAGTGGGTATTTGCCATAAGATGAATAAAAACTATCGAAGTTGGAGAGCTTTCCACCCGTCTAACCTCGTATTAGCATACTTCCTACTTGCTCCGGTAGTTTCCACTGACAATGAATCACTCAGTTCGGTCTTGCAAGTGCATTAAACGCTGTCCATAACCCAAAATGACTATCACGAAACGGCGGGAAATTATCCCTACAGAGAATATTCGGCGGCTTTGGAAAAATTATGCTGGAAAATACCATATGAGGACGAAGCTGTTGCGTTATATCTGGATGGAGAAGTGACTGCGTACAGCGACCGAGAAACTGATTCTGAGACTGAAGTAGAAGACAATCCAGCTTACGAAGAATGTAGAGACTCAAACTTGGACACAAATATTTGTATCATCCATCTATCCATTCCACCAGAAAAAAATAAAGTTTTCTATAATTAAATAAGTTGGAAAAAATGAGATGGCGCACAATGTGCGACAACCTGATCTGAGTGTTCGAAAAAGTTACTTGGCCGAAAAGGTTAATGTAAATATTTGACAGAGGAAGGTTTAATAATGCCTATTCTGACGGTGAATAATTTATGATTTCAAACTGAAATTTGTTTTATTTCTTTATTTTTAGATATATTTACTGATTAAAATATTTGTTTATATGGAAATTTTCTCGTGGATAATCATTCTATAAAATACTGTAATTGAATGCCTTAATAACGACAAACGTAGTTTTTTATAGATATATATGAAATGAAAACTTTGCATAATATATCTGGTGAATAGCTTAACGTATTTGGATTTTAAAAGCACTGAAACTTATCAGAAAAAGTGAGAGGAAATAGAACCTTTAAAATAAGCTAAATGGAATTTATTTCAAAGAAAAAATTTAAATTAATTTAAGAAGCAAATAATAAATGTTTTCTTTTATTAATTCACTTCTAAAAATAAATGCCCATGTATGATTTAATTATTGGAATGAACGCTCGAGTACTTATTTTCCATATTTCTGCTGTTTGCTCAGAAAAACTACCTTGGCATGACTAATTTCAATTGCAAATGAAACTAGATTCAAATTCGTGATTAAATATTTTCTTGATTAAATCTACATCAAATTTTGATGCAGAAAGCTTAAATTACGTGTCAGCCGCAACATTATATGCGAGACTTAATTTAAATAAATTTAATTTCTTCCACCTGTAAATATTTGAAGAAGGAATGAATTGAGATACCTATTCCCCAGAGAAAATTGAAATTTGTTTCATATTTTCACTTTCAGTTTATTACTTGCAATGAATTTCACAACTTTTCAAACGAATGCATTTAGTGCCTTTTGCTGGCGTTAAATCATTATTTATATTTCATCAATTACATATTTATGATTCTTATATTAACTTGGGTTTTTTTGTTGAAAAATATTCTTATTTGCTCTACTAAAAGCAGAAAATTATCAATCCGGACCAAACTGATATGTCACTATGTAAAGAGTTTGAATCTTGTGGTAAGATGTAACATTTTACCTGGTTTTAGATTAAAGTGCAAATAATACGCTGAAAGGCAACTATAACATTTTGGATAAAGGAAATATTTTCCTTCAAATGCAGTGCATAATTATTTTTTGGTCTTTGATAATCTATTTTCAGTGTGCATCACTTTTCTTTTTGAAAATATTCTTGCTCTGTGTCAGATTTTTAAAACAGGAAAACACGCGAACAATATAAGCAATCGTATTTTCATTTATTAAATGGCCTTTATAAACCTGTTTTGATTCTTGAAATCATAAACATGCGAATCTATTATTTTAAAATTTTTTCATTCACAACTTCGTAATGCAACAATGTCACAATAAATCTTTGTTACATTACGATTACTTTACGAATTACTTTCTGCAGTAAAGCAATATTTTTCTCTGCGTAAAATACACAATTAATGGAAGCCTTCATTAGCATTTAAGTCTCAGAAAGGAACTCAGAGTAGAAAAATTGAGACTTCATCTATAATAATCATTGATCCTCTCATTTTTCTGGTGAAATTTGGCTTTCGTATTTATTACATTTCATATCCAGAAAAGAATACAAGATTATTTGAATATCATAAAAAGGATTATACCAGAAATTCTTTTATTTTTTTTAAATGAATTTCGCTCTGAAACGTGAGAAAAGCGACAAACGATACATTATTACAATTGATTGCAGAAATCACATGAGTCAAATTTTTTTTTCAAAATTGCGTTTATGCTGTTTTCACATTCTAAAGAATTATATAATGAGTAAAGAAATGACAAGAATCAAATAATGCCACACTATCTATACATATAAAAGAGAAAGTCACTCAGTCTTAGATATTCGAGAGTTAAATTAATATCATAGCCTTAATATTGCGCTCAACGTCTGGCTAATTTGAGAATTTCTTATCAAAAGTGAACATAGCCATTTTACAAAGTTGCGTTTCAGAATTGTATATATTTAATTTTTGTAAAAAATTACTTCAGGTAGCTTTACAACGAGAAAAACTTAAGTTTTGTGACAAAATGAAACCATGTTTTTGTATAGTTGGGTACTAAGTTAGAAAATCATAGACATATTTCAGAAAAAGTGGATATAATTTATTTTTGGTAGAAAGTCCGTTCCTTATTTTCGAGTTGCAATGGCTCATGTAGTTTATTTATGCCTTATATAACCAAACCATGAAATTTTGCCTGCAATCATTCAATCATTTCTATATAATTTCGTGATTTCATTTTTAATTCAAACAAAAGTGAGTAGCAAAAGAAAATTTCGTTCTTTTTCCACAGAATTTCAGAAAAATTTGTTTGCAAAGCCTCATTTCTGAGAAAGCAAAAAAGAAATATAATCTGCTCTAAAAGACAACTACTCCCCTCACCGATTTTATAGTTTGCATAATTTCCCAGTGGTAATTTTTTCAATAGTAAGAAACTCGTTTACCCGAAAGAATCATTTTATAGCTGGGAAATCCTTGAAATAAATTGACACTGTAGTGTGAACAACTCAAAAAATTATTGAAATGTACGATAAAATGTCAAATCTTGTTGCATATATCGATTTTTTTCAAATATCCAGATTGAAACAATTCCCTTTTCTCAAGAATAAACGTATGATCTTACAAATAAGCGCTATCAAAAGAAAAAGTATAGTCCAAATCAAATGTTCTATGCTTTAAGAATGCATGGCTGTGCATTCGATAGAAATAATGTAACTTATCCTACTATTTTGATGGAAAACAACGGAAATATAATGCATACAGAATAAAAACAACTGCAATAACAACTTACTTTTAAGAAACACAAGAAGAAAAAATCAAACATAAGAGCTAAAGGAAATATTTATTTCGCAGATCATATCCCTTCTTTGAAAAAAAAGCGTGAAAGGAATTTAAGGATCATTTGAATCCGCTTCGTTTGATGCTTTTTCCTTTCAAATCTTAGTCTACACATGGTTCTTTTTTTCATCTCACCTTCATGAAATTTCTCCAGGAAACAGAAACATTTTCCAACAGGAGAGAAATGTTACAGCATTCAGTTGTTGCATTTCTATTCATTATTCCGAGCATGTGATTTATTTCGTGACATTTTTTTACGAAAAAGAAATATTTCTTTTTGAAAAAGAGCAGTTTTAGACAGGTATCGGTATAATGATGGAAAACTTCAAAATTTCAAATGTTTTACATTGGTGCCTGGGTATTATCCGAGTGAATGGATTTCTATAAAATAACCAAACAAAACAGTTTTTGTTAAGAGGGAAATTTTAAAACGTTCGAATGTTTGAAGGAATAATGATACACACTTTTACAGCCTCTCGAGAAACTCGTTTTTTTAAAAAAAATTGTTTATAAAATAGTTTCAAAGCACTGATAAGACTGTCATTCCGAACAAGGCAATAACTGGAACCTAGAATCATTTAGGTATTTCCTTTTATTTATTTATTTATTTTTCATACAAAAACCTACAGTATAAAGTCACATTCACAAAAATAAAAAAAAAGCTTTTCCCCGATAGAGAATTACAGTGAAGAAGATTTTTCCCGATTTCGTTCGAAAATGGAGGGTGGTGGGGAACAGGCGAGCATTTATGACAAATCTAGACGTCATAAGTTTCCATATCAGAAAATTATCAAAATCGGTCTGGTGGTTGTGGCTCGCGAAATGTCTGAAGGTTTTTCCTCTTCGAGAATGTTCAGTGGAGAAGTATTTTTTCGATTTCATTCGAAAATGGAGGGTGGGGGCAGGAGACCATTGATGACATATCTAGACGTCACAAGCTTTCATATGAAATAAAAATTATTGAAATCGGTCCGGTGGTTGGGGCTGAGTTATGGGGGGAGGTTTTTACCAAATTATTTTAAATATATAAATATCGTCGTAACGCGTGTGCATATGAATATAGTAACTGAAATAATGAAAAGTATCGTCGTAAAACATAACTGAAAATAATTTTTTGATTTATTAAAATTAAAGCAAGATTTGCACAAAAATAAAATTAGTATAATAAAATCAAGTTTTCTGAATTTTAGATTGGTTTGAAATCGGTGCTTCAGCAATAATATGCTCCGAATTTATTGAGGGAAAACCTGTAGATTTTTTATTAATTTTTGCTTAGAAGTCTAATTAAAATTTTGAAAACCTTTTCTACTGAGCATTTACTATTCAATAACTAACTACATAACCAGTTTGATAGCTTTAGCTCCAACGGTCTGTCATGTAGAGCGTTTTGAACAATTTTTCAATTTTTGCATCACGCATATCGCAATTTACA
Source organism: Araneus ventricosus (assembly GCA_013235015.1). NCBI lineage: Eukaryota > Metazoa > Arthropoda > Arachnida > Araneae > Araneidae > Araneus > Araneus ventricosus. Next base: position 44,345 of record BGPR01005619.1, on the reverse strand, counting down.
GATAGAATGACAGCCTATAAAAATTATTATGTCAAATTATTCGTGAAACACAATGCATTATTCGTGAAACGCAACGTATGAAGTTATATCATCTGTTTGCAATGCTTATATGAACGTTTTTATTGATGTTGGGCATCAGTTTTAAAATGCAGAGCACAGAAAAATAAATATCAAAATATCTTTTTAAAACAAGAATTTTGGGGTAGGATTATGAAAGTGCTACTCACATTTAATTCATCTGACGATAAAATTTGAGACACTTTTAATAAATGTGATATTCCAAATATTTCAAGCAGTTTTTCTAAAGTAAGGAAATGAAACAAAAGAAAATGTGATTCTTCATTTAAAAAACGCTTGATCAACTTAATTTTTTTATTTTAACTCACGAAGCATAAAAGCACACTAATTATAAAGAAAAAACATTAATTTGAAGCTGCATCTGAATAGGCTTCTTTAATCCGATTTCAAAAAAGGAAAGTGTGTTCATTATGAGACTTCTACTTATTTCTTACGCCATAATAAAAATTTCCATCTATTTTTATGTTCTGCATTAAAGCCACATAAAACTCCTTCAGCTATTCAAGCTTCTGTTTTTTAATAAGCTTTTAGTTGCTGCGGTAAACTTTAAAACTGCAAGGTGATGGCTTATAAAGGCACTTAAACTGTTTATTCTTTGCCAATGAAATGCGTTTCCTAAGCATGAAATTAGAACGGAATCATTGGGAAAAAGTTAGCCAGACATAAAATTCGGAAAAGACTTCGCTTATTTCTTTATTTGCATCATTAATGTTTTCATCAGGTAAAGAGTATTTTTTGGCATTTGAGGTACATATACTAAAACTTAAAATATCTAGGACTTGTGTTTGCTGTATGTTTTTAGAGATGGAAGAAAATGCATTCCATGTAAAATGACAAAAGAATTCAAAGCAATTTTAAACTTCATGAAAATATATTCATATTTTTTTTCAATGAAAAAATTGATTTTACCGCATTAAGTTATATTCAGTTATAAAAGTTTTAAATTAATAAATAAACTGTAATATTGGGACACGCTTTCTTTCCGCTGGAGTACTTTAATCGATTTTAGACTACTGAAGCCTAAATTATTAAGCAATTCTAAATTTTTGTTCTTAAATTTTATAATTTTTTGTTCTATGCAAAACTTCAAATGCATTTATTTTTTTCTCTCCTTTTTGTACTTTCTTAATGGGATTATACAAAAGTCATCAAGTTCAGAAAATGGCATCTGAAGCGCAAAGTTCTAAGACCACTTATGAACAAATAATACATTTAAAAAACGCGAAAGCAACATCTGATAAAATAAACAATATTTTGTAGAAAAAATCATTAATATTTTAAACGCAGGCTTGGCTGAAAATTAAAAAGTTCATTTTATGTTTTACCTGAATTAATCTGATCCATGAGACATATTCAGTGCTGCAGTGGCTTGCGGTGGTTCTAACACCTACTGAAGCAGTCAAATTTTAAGTACACATAATAAGCACAATATTATCCATACAAGCTTTAAAAAATAAGAAGAATCCATATTTGAATAATAAATCATAAGAAATTTCACTTCATAATTTTTCTCCTTCTCTGCACATAAATGCTATGCTCAACACCAGCTCCGAAAATTCATTGATCGGTGAGTAGAGAAGAATATTACGTAATGAGCATGAACCAAAGCTGATGGGATGAAACACGAATCACCAGCTTACTTTAAATACAGATTTTTTACACCGAACCCACTATCGGTCGGAAAACCAGAAATACTGAAGGAAAGGGAGATTTACTAGGAGGTGTGTTCTGCCTCATTTCTTTACTCCTGTCCTCTTATTGTTCATCTACACACTTAAGGACAAACAAAAAGGAATCGCGCTTCCTTTGAAAACTCCCGAGAGAAAAGAAATTGGAACACACATCTAGAATGCTCCTGAGAAAACAAATTGCATGTTGAAAGCACTGCTTCACTTGCTTCGGTTGAATACATTCTACTGCTGCGCTGGTTCTTTTTAAATTGATGTTCTGAAAATTGATATGTGTATGTTCTGCATAGACGTAATTTTTCTATAAAATAATATACAGTTATTGCTATCTTTCTCTAGGAATCCAGTTTAACATCATAAAAACACATCAACAAAATCCTTAATTCAAGGAACAGGATCACTTAGTCCATTACCTTCGCGACAAAATTTCTACCCGAGTCGTTTTCATGCAGCTTAAGCATTCTCAAATTCTTCCAAATCCCTCATTTCTACTTTTGTTTCAATATTAAAAAGTGGAAAACCAAAGAAAAATACATTTATATTACTACTATACTATTTAATCGAATTTAACCAAAACCCGAATCTAACACTTCGGGACTACAGCGGATCTTTCTTCGCCTCCAAGTCTTCACCAAGTTTTCCTGCAGACCATCGCCAAAATAAAATAAACCTCTTTTGTCTCGTTCGATAATCTGGATCTTTCATCTTTTGCTGCATTTGTTCACTTTCAATAGGCTTTTTGTTCCTCGGGATATAATCCTACACCATTAAAAAGAAGAAAGAAAGAAATGAAAGCAAACAAATATATAAAAATAACCCAACAACCATACTCTTCCTGTGAGCATTAAATAAAGTAATGCTTTATAAATCGGATTTACTTTAGGATAGGACTCCTGAGAAAGCCAAATGGTGAATTTCTAGGTTCAAAACAAAAAGACTATGTCTTTGAGAACACTTAAATCAAAAGAATGCCTTCGATGTTGTCTTTTATTCTTTTTACGGTGATGCCTTCTTAGTAACTAAAGGTTAGAGAAGGGAAATATAAAAAAAGAACGGTTTATTTTTCTCCACTTTTTAAAGGCCTTCCTGAGAACTTCGTGTTTACAGTTCACGAACAAATCATTGTCTTGTTTAAGTGTGATTTAGACCAAATAACAGGGTGAAATATAATTTCAAAATTAATGAACATGAATGATAAAAAAACAAGAATAGCTAATGCCCATAGATTGTAGGGAAAAGTTGCCGAATTTAGACCGGCGCACAGTGATTCAGATTGCTCATCTAGCGCGCCAAAACCCAAAAATCTGACATCACCTTCAATCATACTTCAGATTAATATTTATATTACAGAGATGCTAAATCATCACAAAATCGGCGTTAATGATTCGGTATTTCTCCCTATTACGTCATCAAAATGAAAAGTTTCCCAATTGTTCTGTTCTACTCGGAGTGATTGTACAGTCGTCAAGAAAAAAAAACGGAACACCTCTGTAACTATGGTATTTATTATCAGGTCTTCATAAAACTAGTGTTGATGTTACTGGCTCAATGGAAGAGGTTTATTCAGATAAAAAAAACTTATTAACTTAGTTAATTAGCATAGTTAATTAACTGCTATCTCGGATTTTTCCATTCCGCCTATCATTTTTTTTTCTGAATCGACTCCCCGTCATGAACTTAGCCTCCCCAAAACTTTTTATAGAGTTTTGATTAAAATTTTGAGAGTTATAGGGTTTTGAAAAATGGTCTTTCCAATGTTAACTGAATTTTAGGAACTTTTCACGATATCTCGGAAAGTATTATATATTTCACAAAACTTTTTTCATTCACTAACAGAACACTACTTTTTTACCTAAAGTCATGAAAAAAATTTATAAATAAAAAAAAATTATAATTTAAAAAAAATTTAAAACATGATTGTGAAAAGAAGTGAATTGTAATATAGTACATACTTTAATAATATAGTATTTATTTATTTATTTACACCCCGCTCCAGCCCAGCCTACCCAGGAGGCTGTAAGACCTTCCACAGGACGGAGGGGAAACATAAAACAAAAAAAAATGAACTACATTAAAAACGAGTTTACAAAGAACCCCAATAATATAGTATACTTTTCATGAATCACGGGATTCATGAAGACTAGACCGATAAATGCAAGTAAATAGAATATATTGTCCTCAAAAAGTGGGCATTGCCTGTCAACAGTGGGAATTTGCAGTTTTTTGTAAATATTTCGGGAACTATTATCGATATGCAATTGAAATTTTGGGTACCGGCGTTATAACGCCTATGCTTTGCTCTAATGTTAAAATTTTACTATGCTACAATTCACTTTTTTCCACAGTCGTATTTAAAAATTTTTAAAAAATATTAATTATTTTCATTTATGAATTTCAAATTGATACGGTGCATAAAATGCCATACCTGGTTCCTACATTATGTGCTGGTGTGAATTCGAGAATCAAAAAATAGTTTTGCTAATTGTGCTCAAAGAAATTGGTCTTCTAATTTGGGAAACAAATGGTCCAATCTCGGCAACTAATTTTCTGAATTCGAGCGTTGACAAAATTGTGTAAGCTATTTTTTTTTCCTAATTTAAAGTATGTTTCTTAGAAACATAATTACATTTTTTAAAGACAAATAAACTAGAAACTAAAGATAAACATACTAGATAATAAAACTTCTCTATCACTGTACATTAAAAAATGTCCACGCAATCCTTATTTAGCAACCTCCTCCTATGTAGTAAATTCATTTTCGAAGCTTTATATATCTATTTTTCACGTCTGTTCAATTATATTTATTTTCTCTTGGGCGCCTTGCTATTAAAGAAAGAATTTCATAACGTACGAAATTATAAAATTCATTATTAACCCTTTGAGGACGGCCGCACGCTTAACGCTACGAGTAGCTAACACCCGAGGGAGTGACCTCTCTAAAAACTTGACAATTCTCTATACCGCTGGCTAATTAAAAACGCAACAAGTTTACAAATATTTACAGGAGCATTAGGTAGGATTGCTATTGTGCTATACATTATAAAAATGTTTTGGCAACACAGAGTAAAATAAAACCTTGAAAAAACACAAAATTTCATGTATAAGTACCAGTGTAGCAGACGTCCTCAAGGGTTAAACTTGCATCAACTTAAAAAAGAAGGAAGAAATAATATCAGAAATTAATCAAAATAATTTTCTATGGAATCAATTAGCAATCTGAGCACTTTTTTATTTGTCGATAGGAATTTGCATGCCTATAGAAAGCTGGCAGTAATAGTGCTTTCTAGGTATTTTCAGGTTTCATGTTTTTTTTATTCGTTTAGTTTTCTGTGACAACATTCGCGAAAGTAAATAAACTAGGCTCTTGGCCACTTAGACTTGAAAATCAAGATATGGCGTTATATACCAGCGTTTGCGTAATAAATTTTTGATCTTATGAGATATTTCCCTTGTGGATAATGCATTGAAAAAATGACAAATTTTATTGGTAGAAAATCTTTACTTTCCATAAGAGAAGAATTAAGATTTTTATTGAAATTTGAACTTTTTCTACTATTGTCAAATACAGTAGAACCTCGAATATCCGGGCTTCAATTAACCGCAGTGTCTGTTAACCAGCCTGCGTTTTCCATTCTTTTTTAATAAAGTCAACGAATATTTTAGAAAAGGGGTCAAAGTTGGCATTGGTGACAATTTTCAAGGATTTTCAAGATGCGAAAGATTATAAAAGGTCATTATCGAGAGGTGATGTGTGCGCCGCGCCAGAGATGAATTGGTTTACTCGGAGCACTTGGACTCAGTGGTCCTCAATCTCCGATGCTAATAACTATTTACCATTGAGCCTAACTAAAAGAAATTGATTTAAACCTAAATTCAGCTATTATTAACAGAGGTGATGTGTACAATTCAAGAAGTTATTTAGAGAAAAATAAAAACGCAATTCCATTCGTAATCACTTCAATTGTAATGTGAGGAAATTCCACACGCATTCAAGAAAAATGCACAAAATTTCGCGTTGTCGAGCAGGGGAACGTATTTTTTTGAGAACTCCATTAAAAAAATCATTGGAAAAATGAAAAGGAAACAGCGAAAATCAGTAATATCCTCTTATAAAAATAATTAATGTTTCAAAAACTGCATGTAAATATGAGGGCCGTTTTTTTCAACCACCGAATCGAGCCGCTAAACAGGCAGATAATTGGTACGAGGTGGGGATGCGCGGTGGGCGATTGCGCATGTATATAACCATAACCTCAACTGCTGCCGACGCCAGCTGGCCAGTTTGAGCTGAGCTGTCGGCACATAAACATGCCTAGTACAATTTATGCTTCCGCCAAGTGCGAGTTGCGTAGTGTTATCCCTTTCTAGAAGGTTGGTTTGTGAAAACGATCAATGCAGCTGTTTCTGTCAGCCTTTACGACGACTACGAAGATCCATTCAGACTTCTGGAGTTGTCCTCATTTGTGAAAGCGCCCGCCCTCATAGTGCTGTTGTAACCCAGCAGCTTCTGGAGCAGTTTAAATTGGACGGGTCTGTTTGCTCGGCGTATAGCCCCGACTTAGCGACGAGTGATTTTCACCTCTTCCCTGAATTGAAGAACTTGCTAGGAGGTTAAAGCTTCCAGAAACACGAGGAGATCCAAAGCAAAGATAAGGCCCATCTCACATCACTAGCGTCAACGTTTTTCGAAGAGGGGATCGAAACCTGGCCCATGGATATGACAAATGACTGAGTCATTACAGCGATCATGTCGAAAAGTAACTATGTTTCAATATAACTTTTGGTAATAAATTAATTTTGCTCTCTACTCTTCTCTTTATTTTTATGGTCCATCGGAGGTCGAAAAAAAACGACCCTCATAATTAGATAACTAATAAAAGATTTTGTTAAAATATTAATGTGTTATAGTGCTTGTGGACTTACATTTATAATTTCAAATAAAGAATTTTGGAAAACCTTGCCGAAAGAAAAGAAGTCATGGTTTGAAATATAATCCCTATTAAACGAGTTTTAGATTATCCTAGATGATTGCGGCCCCAATCAGCTGGCTATTCGAGGTTCTATTGTAAGTTCACTGAGAATTAAAATACGTTATTAAATGAGTTTTGCTAATTTCAGATCAAATACGATACCTATATGCCATATTCTTGATACACATGAAAGTTTCTGAAATTATTTTTTTAAATGTAGAATTTTGATTTTTATCAGAAATTTTACATGTTAAATAAGAAATATTTAATTATTATATTTCTTGCGAAATTTAGATTCTCCCATTCGGCAGAAAACTGCAAACGTTTTATCTTGTATAATTTGTATGTAAAAAAATAATCACATTCAAAGCTTCATTTTTCAACACCACAAAAATATCCCAAGATTTATCCAAAATCCAAATCCAAATCATGCGGAGAATTTCTTAGAGTACTTTTTTTTCAACAACAGGAAATATTGAACTCTGAAACCGAATTATTTTAATGCAACCAAGCGCTTCAATTTAAATTGACAGTGGAGCATAAACAATAAACATGTCAAAATATTCTTCGAAAAAAATCCTGATCCATATATTCCTTTCCCTTCCATATCACAGCAGTATTAATTCTTTTTATCCGAGATATAATGCATGCATTGACAAATAAGAGCCATACCCACAAAAGAAAAGTTCAGACCCAGTATGTTATAAATGAAGTTGGTGTTCATTCGATGGTAAAAATTCAGCTTATCTTACTTCCGTTTTGATATGAAACAACAGAATTATGATATATGCATCTCAATAGCAACATCAAAACAACAAAGGCAAAATAGCAACATCAACTAGCTTTCGATAAAGCCGAGTAGGTAGTAGAAAAAGTGACGACTACAAGAAACGGAAAGAAGTACGATTTCTCAGATCATATCTTTCCCTCTCAAAAAACCGTGAAACGAGCTTAAGGATCATTTAGATCCGCTTCGATCGGTTTCGTTCCCTTTTCAATCTCACTGTATCCCTTTTTTTAATGCATCCAATCTTGTGGTTTCTCTAGAGAAGCAAGACACGTTCCAACAAATAGACAAAGGGGCCACTGCGTGCTAGAGTTCCTACCATACTACTCGTGGTTAGAATGAAGTGATTTATTTCAAGAATTTTTTTATTTCAGAAAGAGATATTTCTATCTGTAAAAGAACAGTTTTATGCACGCCTAAACACAAACATGGAAACCTTCAGGTTTCAAGTTAGTTGTATTTTATGTATCGTGTTTTTATTGGTGCTTGTGTGCTATCGAATTTCATGAATTCTAGAAAAATAAACGGAAGGACTGACGTTAAAAAGAAAAGTTTTTAAAGAAAAATTTCGAAAGAATAATTATACTCACTCAGTTGCTACCTTTCTGCTCGATCTTCGAATGAAGTGACTTATTTTTCATGAGGTATTTCTTCTGAAAAGAAGTATTTCTGTTTTAAAATTAGCAGTATTTTGCAGGCATTGATACAAATATGAAAAGTTTTTCAGACGGGGGTGAGGTATGATTTTTTATTGAGCATACACTATTTTTACGAAATATTATCCGAAATTCAAATTCTTGAAAATATTAAGCATAAAACTGGGACATGAAAGGACATCATATATTAATCCAGAATAGATCTAGAAACCTATCGATCCCAACATGAGCACTTTACATACAGTACCAATTGACTTTAAAAAAAAGAAATTAACTCTCCCGCAGGGAAAGTAAATTTCTCTTTTTCTTTTAGCTCTCTGAATGTTAAAATTTTTAACAGAAAATAATTCAACATTTTTTCGATGAAAATTGAAATTCCGTCAATAAGGTTAAAACAGATTGAAACTTTTAAATTATTGACTTTGGATTTATAATGACTTAAAAGAGTTGTTTCAAATTCTTTGATAGTGAATAAGATATTAATAATGATAGTGAATAGATAGTGAGTTTGATACTTTTAAGGTATGGTTCGTTTGTGGTATAAGTTCGTCAGGTTTTTGGATATTCCATTTTTGATTGTAAATTCGAAGTGCAGTTTCGTCACTGACACCTTCAGAAAATATTTTGCCTCCAGCAAATTAAATCAAATTCTCAGGAAACAAACACCAAAAACCACTTAAAAATAAAAACCAATAGTACGATATGTCTCCTTGGAAATACTGAAAAATCTCTCAAAGTAGCGTCGAATTTGATAATGTCATGCAGAAAACGAACAGTTCCACATTTAAAAAGGAAAATAGTTCTGAAAGAAAAAATCTCACAGAAGGAATTACAAATGTGTTACCCAGTGGCGGCTCGTTCATAACAGCTGCAGTCACCCCCCACCTGAAATTATTTTAAAAGATAGTATTTTCGTTTTTATTCTAATTCGCTTACTTTTCCACTTTGAGGATTCAGTGATCAACGAAAATGGCAAAAAAAGTAATAAAAAAGGTAAAAAGAAGACCGAAAATCAATCAAGAATTAAGAGAGAGACAGTCCAGATTTACATCAAGTTTTGCCCCTCCTACGGATCCGATATTAACGCAAAGTGCAACGCGAAGCGGGAGAAAAGCAACCCTTTCTCCGCTTGAAATTGCATTCATTTGAGCTGCATTTTTTCCAGCTCTCATTTGGTGCGACTTCCTCATTTGGCTCTTTTACGCTTTTTCTCTGTAGTTCAGCTATTTTTTTTTAAATCCAATTCTGGGGGAGTTGTAATTTTTTGCTTCTTTATGTTTTTTTCGGGTGCTGATTACGTGTCTGAGGTTTGCCACCAATAATTTTTTGTTGGAATTTTAGTTATAGCCAAATCACTTTAAAAAAATTTATCCAGTTTTTTTTTTTTTTTTGCTTATAACTCAAAAACTATCAATTTATAGTATAGCATCATAATATACCAAAATAATCAGCACAAAATTTCCTACAACTTAGGTCTATAAACCTTTTGCAGAACTGCTTGTTTCTGAGCTGACGAGACGCCACTGGTGTGACCCGTTCTGCCGAATAACCCGGAGTAATCTGATTGTCGCAGCGACATTGGCGGTACCAGCAAATAAATTATTATCCGCAGGTACAGTTCGAAGGTACATTCCCTGCAAATAATCACTTGCATATTTAAATCTCGAAAAGATTTTTCTTTCAAAATTGACATAACATGTATTTTTAAAAGCAATTAAAATATTACCAGGAAAATTCGGTATCGCCAAAAAATGACGTTTCCAGATTCATTGAATACTTTATGACTCTTTGTTAATTAAAACTATTTCAGATTTTTTCACTTCGTGCAGTACTATAAAGTAAAAAGGAACATTATTACCAATTCTGAAATATCATTGATCAGCATAACTTCTTTTTTCTTAAACTTGCAAAAAATAAAAAATAACAATTCTACAACAATAAACATTGCTTCCGAGCAGCATCCGAAAAAGTCAAGCAAGCAGATATTTTAAGGCTCTTACATACAAATATTTTAAGGCTCAATTTATATCGTAACAACAAAACCCATGCCATTTTTTTAATATCCACTAAAGCCACTTACAATTTCCCGCAGCTATTCCACCCAAATTCCCTCGATAAACTTTTAGTTGTGGAAATAAAGATTAAGACTGAAACATCGCGGTTGATAGAGGCAGTTAAACCGTTTATTTTGTGCTTCGATCAGAAATATTTTCTATGATTGGCTCTGTTAAATTTTAATTCTGGAAAAAAATATCAGTATGGCATAAAGATCAAAATAACGTGAGTTACTTCTTTATTTGTGTCATATAATTTTTGCATGGAGATAAAAAAATATTTTGAACTAGCGGTGCACGAACTTATGCAGGCACTCTTAAATTTTATTGCAATTGTGCTATAACAATTAATAAAATTTGATGTTTCATAATGGAATTTTTTAATAATATTAGCATTTTGTGATGCAGGGTGGTCATAAATTATTAAACCCATTTCAAAAATTAATAAAAGAAAATTAATAATTATATAGCTCATTTTAAAAAGTTTTTTTTCAGATAGGTAACGCGCGATTACGGTAGTCTAGGTGGTCGTAATCTATTGGACATCTCCCATTTTTCAGAGCCATTATCTGCGAAACTATTAAAGCTGGAAGAAAAATAAAAGCATCTATTTATAAGGAATTTTACGCTCTTTAATTTGTTAAATCAACTGTTTTTCGAAAACTTAGTAGTTTTCAAGATATTCAATAAAACTAAAAAAAGGGAACCAGAAAACGCGCATCGGTTTTTTTAAAGCAATAATGAGGAGATTCATCAAAATCTAAAGGTGGAATATTCGGACCGTTGCAGTGTTACATATACTATATTTAGTAAAGAAAAAATTGAAATAAAATTCATTGATTTTTTTATTAAACTTAATTAGAAATAAAATCCTAGAACTTTATGCTTAAAATACTTATTCTTGCTACAGAGTCATTCTTTTTACCCGAAAAGGAAATCAATGCAATGCACCCGAGTTCGAAAATTTCATTTGACGCTGAAGCGTAAACATCTATGAAACAGTCCATGACAACACGAAACAAATGCAAAGGAAAGCAAAATTCTGATGCATATATTCCTTTTCTTTCATGTCACAGCAGTACCAATTCTTTTTATCCGGTATGTAATGCATCAATTCACACGTAAGGGCCATCATACACAAGAATAGTGTTCAGATCCAATAGTATATCCTATAAGATAATTTACTGTTCATTCTGTGGTTAAAAAATCAACTTATCTTACTTCCATTTGGATGGAAAACAACAGAATTATAATAGATGTGCAACGCAACATCAAAAACAAAGCAACAAATTTAAAAATAACAACATCAACTCGCTTTCGATAAAGCCGAGTAGGTAGAAGAAAAAAGTTACGACTACAAAAAAACGGAAAGAAGTACGATTTCTCAGATCATATCTTTCCCTCTCAGAAAACCGTGAAACGAGCTTGAGGATCATTTAGATCCGCTTCGATCGGTTTCGTTCCCTTTTCAATCTCGCACTGACTCTTTCCTTTTTTTTAATGCATCCAATCTTGTAGTTGCTCGAGAAAATCGAGACACGTTCTTCCAAACAGAAGGAGTCACTGCGCGTTTCAGTTGCTACCTTTCTACTCGAGGTTCGAAAGAAGCGATTTGTTGCATAAGTATTTTGTTCTTTTTAAAGAAATATATCCATTTTAAAAAGAGCAGTTTTATGCACGACTTAGCGCAAAGATGGAAATCTTGTGTTTTCAAGTTAGTTGTATATTTTGTTTGCTGTTTTTACTGGGCTATGTAGTATCGAATTTAATGGATTTCTAAAAATAAAGAGAAGATCTTCTTTTTGATTAAACATTTGATGACTTTAGTGTCCTTTTATTGTTTTGCTTTGACTTGTTTGCCATGAAATATAATATAGATTTTCCGAAGTGATTGCAGTCATTTTATCACTGCTGAAGTAATAGGTTCTATTGTCGAGTTTCATTGAACTTAAATCACAAAAGAATCACCCCGTCCTAGCACGTGGCCATATAGTGAATATTAAAAAACGCCTACCACGACAAGAATTGAACACTGTAGCCCTCATTATGAGCGGAACGTGCGATAATGCCCCATTTACAGGTATACGAACAGTCATCGATGATGGGCTCAAAGAGCCACATCATCATTATTGTACCAATGTCCAGCAGCAAGAACCCGCTTACTTATAAAGCGAACTCGTGGTTCCCCCAGGTGGGAGTGGGTGTCAATTGAAAAACAATTTTGAATTGCTTTTATTCTGAAGTAAAAGGTAAAATGTTGATTCATTAAATACATGATAGAATTCGCAAAAATATTTTTTATATTTTAATTATACTTATTTGAGATTAAGAATATTACAATTTTTTGTTGTCTTAAAATTCAATTTTACGTTGGAAATCGGTCTTGTAAATTATGATTGATTTTTCTAAATGTTTCTTTTGATTAGACATAAAATTTCTTGTATATATAACAATAATTCTGACTTTCCCAATACAAAAAACTCGTATTTTCGAGGTAACAGGCCTGGTAGTTTTGGTAAAGTAAATTGTGAAGAATTGAAAGTCGAAAAATACATGTATTTATTCTACGATTAGTTACAGAACAGTTATTCGCCTTCCCTCTCAATATCATGGCAGTTCTGCTCTGTTTCAAAGTACCGGTAGACACTTTTCACACATAGATTCGGGACTTTTTCGATGTGGTCAGCATGTATTTATAAATTCTTTTTCAAGTGCACTTTAAAAAAACTGAATCGCAATATTGAGCTCAGGATGTGATAGAAATTGCCTATAGCGAAATCCATATATAATATTTTAGGAAGAATTAGAAATTGCAAGGAGCGACGTCTATCCTGCTGGGTAATAACCGAGATATCCTGATTTTTCTTTACTTCAAAAAATATCTAATAACACCTGATATGTATAGTGGCACGTATATTTGATGCAACAGACACAATAACTTCAGATTTTACATGCGCGTTTTTTTAACACGGTGCTTTAAATTGTTAAATTTGTCTACTGATTTGCTTTTAAGACAGCTCATTACCTCTGTTCATGTGTTCATAAATTATTTTATTTGCTTTAAATTGAAAAATTGTTATTTGCTATTTCTTTAGAAGACTACAAACGCAGTTCCAAGAAAAGATACGTTTGAAGATAGCAGAAAACACCTCTTTTCCTTCCATAGCCTTATTTAATGAAGAAGACAACACCACAAAAAGAAAAGACCATCGCAAGGGAAATATTTTGATCAAAGTGTTATTTTCTCTGGGGTCTAGAAAGAAAACTACGCTTTGTTGCGGGAGATTAAAGCCTGGAAATACGCCATTTGGCTGTCTTGCGATTCCAGTCCAACAGTAAATCCAATTTATGTAGCATTACTTTATTTAAGGCTTACTGGAAGACTTCTGATTGGCTGATTTCATATATTTATCTGTTTTTTGGCTACCCTTTTCAGGTGTAGGATTATAAAGGTCTAAGAGCATAGCTTCTCTTCCTGTTCCAGACACTAAAGAAACGAAGGAAGGCAAAGATTAACGAATATAACAGTATAGACATAACCTTTGTACACATTTTTAAAAATTTTGACGTCTGGAAAGTATTTCAAGGGAGAATTTGCAAAGACATAGATGAGGAAATATGTAGGTAGTTAATGTTTTGGCTTGTGATAATTCGGATTATCCGTGGCGGCTTTTCTCACAGGTGCTAGAGGCGCTCGCCTTGTGCCTCGAAAAATCGAGAGCCTCAATATCTATTCAACGCACATTGCAGTATGCGACGACGGTGAATTTAGGACATTGGGTAGGGAGAGGGGTCTCGAAATAATTCTATGCTTGTGGCTTCAAATTGTCGAAATACGACACTGCGGATTGCATTAAACCAGTATGAGAAAGGTTGATGGATGTCATTGCACGTTTAGTGTCATTTTTATTTTTATTGAACTTTACTAATACTAGAAAATCACCCGTCATGGTATGGCGGGTGCAAATTGCTCTTCATTCGAGAGATTTCCCGTAAAATTGGGCGTGTTTAAATAGATATATATGCGAGAGAAATGTTTAACATTGATTGAAAACAAATAAAATAAACATGTTTTATGACAGGAAATATTGTTTTTTATTTACATATTATTTAAATATTTCTTTATTCAAAAAACCTCTTTGTAAACAACATTTCGTGTGAAGTATTTTTCGTTGTTTAATAATTTTCCTTGTACTTTAAATGTCTTTGTGTAAATTTTAACGTGATTAGGAATCCTAGACCTTGAAAGTGCAACATAGAGCTGTCCATGTGAAAAGACAGGCTCATTGAGGTAAATTCCAACATGATCGAAAATTTGCCCCTGCGATTTGTTGATAGTCATCGTATAAGCTGGAATTAACGGGAACTGGCGGCGGTTGAGAATGAATGGTAGATTCACGTCACTGGTGGCTAATTTAATTCTTGGCAAGAAAACAACATCTCTAAGATTGCATTCAGATACAATTTGGCGTCCAAACTATATCACGCGCATGATATACCACTGACGTAATTTACTACTTTCTATTAAAACTAATTCTATTGAAATATATGAATTATATAATTTAAAATTTCTCGGGAACTATTGATCATAGCGAGATGAATTTTATATCAATCGATAGAAAATTTTATTTGACTATTTTAGAGTTATTAAATTTGAAATTAAAACGACAATTACTCTATTAAATTTAAAATTACTGTAATTTAGGTTCTCTAACAATGAAATAATTCTGTTTAACGTCTCGCAGTGTTATGGCGCGAGTTCTATTGTCGGTGACGTCAGAACGTTACCGAGAGACAGATCTGGGTTATTATATTAGTAAATTGTTGAAAAGAGCAGAAAAATTAGGATTATTCATTATACATAGAATTTGGGAGGGGGGAACGAAATCCAAAGTAAATTTAACAAGATTTTATTTTTTCTGTAAAAGTTATCGAATTAATTGGCCTCATTGTCGTATTTTGTTGATGTGAAATCAGATTCATTTAGAAAGAAAGCATTTTTTGTGATTCATCCTGCAGATAAAAGGGACCGCCCATGTTTTTGATACGTAAAACATATTAAATCCACAAAATAACAGTTCGGAATATGTAGCAAATCTTCATCATATAAGATGTAACAGTCTTGTATGCTAAGTTCGTGTTCATATGCAACGTAATATCTCTTTCTCCAAAACACTGTAATATTTTACACATATTTCTTTTTGACTGTTTCGTCCTTTTCTTTTCTTTGCTTGATGACCAATAATTTCTATAATTTCCCAATGAGGCTCATTTTTGTGGGCATTTAGGATAAAAACACACATAACAAAAACAAACTTTGAACTTACATAAGTATGTAGATTAAATGCTTCAAAAACATTCGCTAATACAGTACAACCCCGGTTAACCGAACTAGGGAGACCGTTTCGGATAAGGATTTTTTTTGGTTAAGGCACATCTATAACGAATTTGTATCTAAATACAATATGTGATTCTAAAAGTCTTGAGTGTAAAAACGAATTCAGAACTCTCTTTGTAATCTACATTTATGTTCTTTATTAAAGTCAAGATTATCTTTTTAGATCAGGCGGTCACCTCTCCATTAGCCAGCTTAGCTCGCTCTCACCTGTGCAGGACAGTTCGTGTTTTATGGATTTGTGATTTCAGAGGTATTTCTTATAACCCGGGTTTCAGTTAATCCGGGTTTCGGTTAACCGGGGTTTTACTGTATTACCAAAATTAATTATAATATATGACTTCTGCACATTAAAAGTACATAAACGGCAAAAGCACAAAGAAATCCAGATGAAAAGTTCAAGGAAGAAATTCTGCAAGTCAGTTTATACGCCATTTCAAAACTTAAGCAATATGAATAATTAAAGTTGAAGTTTCATTCATTTATGCTACAATATATGAATATTTTAATACATGAAGCTCTCCGTGTTTTTAAAATTTTCAGTTATAAATTACAAAATCAGAATTTTTGATACCGGGAAAAAGCTTTGGTCATCTGAAATTCTTCTTAATTTTAACAGCAGAAATTTAATAGAGGATAGAGTGAAATTCTTCTTGAAGAATCTATAACATTCAAACCACGAATATATAAATGTACTTAAAATCACCATTAATTTGAAAACAGTGCAGAAAATTAATGTGTTAAAATGCGTCATTTATATCGATTAGCTTTAAAATTTTAATCTGATGATTCACTGAAAGTTACAGTAAATTTTCAGTTTTATCTCTTATCACTCAAAACTCAATATATTTTATGAAATAATTTCCGGAAAAAGCATAAAAACCTCTTTTGCGAAATGCAGTTGGCCCATGTTTCCATTTTAGTCAAAAAGAAAGATTATTTATAACCGCTTTATCACAAAAAATATTCATAATTCTTACCTTTTCGTAGTTAAAAAGCATTTTGCCCTTTTCGGAACTTATATCTCTAAATTATACATATCTACAAAATGAGGAAATCTCAGATGCAATTGCTAAAATCTTAATAAATTTTTGAATATAATGAAATTTGGATAATATTATTTGCTACTATTGAAATACGTAATCTGATAAACGAAGAACAATTCTACCTAGTCATTTTTATCGAAATGTTATGAAAACTATCAAGGAAAACTGCTATATAGTAACAAATTTAAGCTTTTGAGAAACATATATCGACTTCAATATTATATTTAAATATAAAGTTCTTATTTTTTTCAAAATTATGGGAATTAATCATTTGTACCAGCTGAAAGAAATGTGACGGTAACATAAACAAATAGAAGGTGAAGCTGTCTTAAAAAAGGTTCTCAAAATTCGCCTTTAAGTTGAAATAAATTATTGCTATACTTTTATATAACACTAAGTATATTTTTACATAACTTGCAACTCACCCAGTTTACCTCCCTATAAACCTCTTATACAGATACATAAATATGTTTAGTATAATAATAATTAAATTTAACAAAAATAGGTGCTTGCAACAGTCCTAAAATCTAAACATTGTCTTGGAATTCGAAATTCTCATTACAATATTCTGTTAGTAATCCATCGAATTACTCTTTAAAGCGACTTCATAAAGCCATTCGTCCAATGCCTTCAGGAAGTCATTCCTTATTCTTAATCAATTATAGTTTAATTTATTTCAAATGATTCAGAATTAAAATCACATGGAAATTTATTCCTTCGAACATTCTACTTGAAAAGATTTTTTATCCCAATTTAAATACGCTTCTATTCATAAGTCTCCATACAAATGGTGAAGGCGGCGACTAATTTCTTTTTCGTTTTGAGGAAGGTGAACCAACTGAAAAGAGATGCCGCTTACGAAGGAGGAACAGATTTACATTTTTCTGTTGGCTGGGAGTGGTACCACCCGTCATGTACAGTCGTCAACGAAATGAATGGGACACCTCTGTAATTCTGGTATATATTATCGCATTTTCACAACACTAGTGCCAATGTTAATGTTTCAAGAGGACAGGTTTATTCAGATAAAAAAACAGATTAATCGAGTTAATTAACATAGTTAATTAACTCGATTAATCTGTAGATAGCTGTTAATTAACATAGTTAATTAACAGCTATCTCGGAATTTTTCCATTAAGCCTATCAATTTTTTCGCTGAATCGACTCCCCGCCGTGAAATTAGCCTCCCCATGCATTTTTATACAGTTGTGATGATTATTTCGAGAGTTATAGGGTTTTGAAAAATGACATTAACCATGTTAAATGAATTTTAGGAACTTCTGACGATATCTCGGAAAGTATTATATATTTCTCAAAACTTTTTTCACTCATTAAAAGAACACTAATTTTTTACATTAAATAATGAAAACAATTCATTAATAAAAATTAAATATTAAAAAAATTTTAATATGACTGCGAAAAAAAGTGAATTGTAACATAGTAAAATTTTTACATGAGAGCAAAGCTGAGATGTTATAATGCCGGTATACAAAAAAAATCAAGTGCATATGTATAATAGTTTCCAAAATATTTACAAAAAACTTCAAATTCCCACTGTTGACATGCAACGCCCACTTTTTGAGCGACTGTATATTATATTTATTTGCATTTATCGGTCTACTTTTCATGAAACACGATCTTCATGAAAAGCAGACCGATAAATGCATGTGAAGATGCGATAATATATACCATAATTACAGAGGTGTCCCATTCATTTCGTTGACGACTGTAACGTGTACTTTCAATGCAAAGCACTGAACGCAGATAACCCTTGACACCATGGCAAAACTTATCATGAAATACAAAAGGGCAGGTTCCGTCGCCGAGCAAGCAGATATGGAAGACCAAAGACGGCAACAGATGAAGGTAAGTCAACACAGGTGCTAGCATCGACGGCCAGGATTCCGACGAAAGGGACCCGACGTCTCTCTGCGCAAATCGGAATCAGCCAAAGCAATGTCATGAGCACTTTGAAGGCTAACATGTGGCAACAAACATTTTGCGGCATAGTCCATACTAGTTGCAGATGTTGCAACATCTAACAGATGACGATCCTGACCGTAAAATAGAATTCTATGAATGGATACTGAGCATGCACGAGAACGTACCTGGTCAAAATTGTTTAGAGTGACTGTCATTAGATGTAGATATGGGCGGGAGACATGCGGAACATATCCTGTAACTGTAGCATCATATGATACATTTTGTACCATGAAAATAAACAATAGTCATCGCTTTCACCATTTGCATGGAGACTTATGACTTACCCTGTAGAATTTTACTTTTGTGTTTTGTTCTGGAAATGAAACGAATTAGAAACGAAAATTGTGTTTGTTTTTAAGAAATGATTATTATTCAGGAATATAGAAATATTCTCTTGTTTTTTCTTCCTGCATCTGAAATCCTAATAAGGACTTTCTTATAACTACTTGTATATAGATTTCATCAAGTTTAGTATCTTTAAAAAGATTTCATTTCATATACTGGAAAAGAATGACACTAGTTACGAAATTTGAAAGTAACGAATTTGACTTTTTCAAAATAAAAAAAATCAATGTAGAGAAATATTTTCTTCAAACATTTGTCAGAAATTCCAAAATAAGTATTAAATAATTTGGGGCCTTTTTGTTTGCATGTATATCAGCGTAAACCAGGTTTGCTTTAAAAAGAATTAATTTTGAACATTTGGGAATAATGATTCTAATACAGTTACATCATAAGTTAAAATTATTCATCGCGACAGAATGAAGTTTTACTAGAAAGAATGTATTTTCTTTCGCATTTAAATGCCAAAACATTTTATACTCTAATTGAAACGTGAATTTAAACAAATGTAAGTTTAATTATATCATCTTTATTGCTTATTTATAGAACATTATTTACGTAAAATATTTTCTTTTCAAGCTTAGAATGCAAATCCATTCAACATTTCTAAAAACGCATTTCTCTTCCATATCCTTTAAATGTAATTTAAAATTTCAAAAAACATCTTTTTAACGAACATGTTTTTTACTGCAAAGCACATTGCTTCATATGTTTTAATCAGATGATAATTTTCTGACTTTAATTATTCCAGCAGATTACGCCATCCACCAATTTAAAATATCCAGCTGTCTCCTAAACACGAAATTAGAAGAAAATTGATAATGGACCTGGTTCGAAAATGCTGTTGCGATATTTATGATATTTCTTTCTAGGCGAAAAAAGGAAATTCCATTATTATTTAAACCTTAATCAGTAAATAAACAAAAAGCAGTTTAAAACTAAACCAGCGGGAGTGGCCTCTCCTAAACTTTCTCGTATACTTTTCCAAAAAGGTGCTGTATCCCCTCCCACCGCGTGGATAAATTAGAAGACCACATACCAAATTTCAATTATCTAATGTAAGTTACTAAAAGATTTGCACACATCTAAGCAGCCTTTTAGCTTGCCAGCAATATCTCCGATCTGATTGTTACAAATTTACTACCGATAGTTGTAGTTGAAAATATCATGCACATTGGCAGAGTGCTTAAGAAATTAAAAAAAGCATGAAAAACAGAACTGATGAATCAATTAACACTAATTTTGGTTTGTTACTTTATAATTTTACTTTTAACAACTACTCTCGTTCTGTCAGAGTAAAAATATTGCAAAATCCACTCAGAAAAAAATGCATTACGAAATATACAAAATAAAACTAACCGCAATCAAATATGCAACTTTTGAAAATGTTTCGGCATGAAAGAAAAATTAAAAGAAAACACTAATTAATTCGCTTTTATTCGAGAACAATTTGGCAGTGAACCAAGATGACCGTATTACGGGAACAGAGGTAACCAGTACGCATGCGTGTGGAAGTAAATTATACGGACCGACAGACAGTCAACCCTTTGACGGATTTGGCCCAAACTTTTATACGGACCTACACTCATGACGATAAAACTGTGTATAAAATTTTATCCATCTGGCTTTTCAAGTTTTTGAGTTATAGCGTTCGCATGACCTCGAACATACAGACAGACAGACTTCCCGTTGACGGATTTTGTCCAAAATTTGATAGAAACCTATAAATTATGTTTAAAGACCACATACCAAATTTCATCCCCGTAGCTCTAATAGTTTTCGAGTTTCGTGTTCACAGACACACAGACAGACATAATTCCAAAACTGAGTTTTTCGGACTCAGGGAGATCCAAAACGTGGAAATTCGTCGAAATCTCGAGTTCGAATTTTTTGACGATTACAATACTTTCTCTTTGTATACTTCGTATACGAGAAAGTAAAAATATTTACTGGCAAATGCGTTTCTAATGCATTTTTCAATCAAATATTTATATTAACAGAAAATGGAAAAAAATACCCTTTACCATTGCACAACTTTAATTATTTTTCCGAAGAGGAATTTTCTAAGAACCAAATCTTGAGTTAATTCTTACCTCTGTAGCTGTCATGGTTATGCAATAAAATATTTAAACTCAGTCGTTCGTAAATTTAGATTGAATAACAGGTAAATTTAATTAGCTGCTTGGGATTTAATTTACTTTTGATACTAAATTTAGCTACTGGATGGTTTATCTGTATGCAAACTTCCATTATAATAACTAAATAAGCCGTATGTCTATTTTCATGAGTAAATAACAAAAAAGAATCCTTATATATGGCAAATTTTAATAACAAAAGTCACACAGTAAAAACCCTGAAAAACTTATTCCTTATTAGAAAAACTTTCACCACCATATTTCCGTCTTAAGAAATGTGAGACGATCTCAAAGTTGAAAAATAAAAACAATTATAAAAAATATTTTTATTAGTGTGCTAAAAAGTAGAATTTTTATTTTAATTATTTTCTACTTTTTAATCTTTAATTTATCATCATGAATATTATGGAAATTTAAAATCATTTTTTTCAAGGTGAAGCCACTGATATACAATCAACATTTAATTAAATTAACTGATAATTAAACTCTAAACATATCAAATTAGTGTACTGTCATCGAGAATACACAAGTCAAATTTCTAGCTATTCAGGAAGTGAATGAAATTGGATTACAAAATTGCCTCTTAACACACATGAAACATGCCATATTAAATAAAAGTGTGTAATAAATTTTCAAATGAAGCGTTAATGTAAATATTTGGAAAAATTTATTGTCATCTTTAAATCAAATGATTTGTTAGCTATTTTTCTAACGAACACTGAAGAGTCTGAAAGAAAATGCACTGTTGGAACTTGCGTCACTCACTGCCTTTCGACTTGTCTCTACCTATGATAACGAAGTTTTAAAAAGCCCTGGTAGAAAATTAATTAAGGTTTTATTCAATCTATTCAATCCTATTGTGTTTTCGCAAACATTCTGTATCTTCAAACATGTCGTGATATAACATAATTGGGCGACAATTTTATTCTCAATTTCACATTTATGACCAATAGAAAATTAAATTATAGTTTTTAGTTATAGTTATAATTTCAATTGTTTTAAAATTTCATCCACATTGCCATTTGCAAGAAAAGACGTTTTTAAATAGAACAATATAAATGAAAAGTTGTTTTAGATTGAAATTACTGAAATAGGGAGGCTCGCAATAAATCTCGGCTTTAGGGCCTGAAGATTACAAATTTGAGATCCTATTACACCGAAATTCCACCGTGTATTGGGACCTGCTTATCATTTGTAGAAATCATATCAGAAAAATGAACAGGTTTCGTGCGATTGAGATTAGAATATGTAATGATTTCATTTTTTCATCTCTAAATTAATTCTTTCTAAAGTGATTTCATTTTTAATTACATCTACTTCAATCCTAGGAAACCGCACTTCTACTTTAACTTCCAGTCACGAGTCTTTTCCAGATAGTCCCCTTTTCCAAGTAATTTAACTCTCTGAACCCGGCTGGAGTGAGAATTCTAATTCCTCAAAAACAGAAATAAATTTTCGCTCACGATACCAGAATGAAATCCTTCCTTTCTTTACAGAAATTCCAGGAGGACGACACCCAAGTTTCGACGATCAATTGTCAACAAAGAAAGGAACCACTTTTCTCCAGTAAAATTCACTCAGGCGCCCGAAACCGCCTGAGTCCGGCCTCAGTCGAATAGGGCGATTTGGGGCGGGTTAGGACCCATAGTGTTAAGCTCTCTGCGCAATTTTAAAGGCCCTTTTTTTAAACATGCACCTGCTTGCTTAGACGAGCCTCTTCTCGCGTTACCTCTTTGTGAACAGGACTGTGTTATAGTTGGACCGAAAGTGCACAGACTAATGTTCTAGGTGGACTTGCTTTAGAACAGGTCTTTGCGAAGAAGAGCATGAATGGCAACAAGGTGGAACACACGTGCCTTCTTTTTTTTCGTTCGGCTAGATGTGATAGAGAGGTGAAGAATGGATGGGAGTTGATGCTCCCTTTTTTTGGATTCCTGTTTTTTACAAGTTGCTGCTTGGTGTTCCAATCATGTTTTTCGTGAGATGAATTGAAAGCTACTGCCATGAGCTTTTAAGGATATTATCCCAATGACTTCAGCATCACAGGTGTCCCTCCTAAAAGTGTAGCATGATGGAGATCTCGGCTTCGAGTCAATGATTTTTCGATCTTCAAAATTTTCTTCCTGAGTTTTAGCATGCGTTGGTAAGACTTTTTTTCAACTGCAGTTGAAGCTTCTTTTTCCCATGTTGCAACATTTTTATACTAGTTAAAATAATATTTTCTTACAACGTATCACTATACTGAATTATTTTTAGAGTAACGATACATATTTTTCACACACGTGTTTTGATGACTTTTACAGAATTTTGATGTGTAGACAATAATGCCGTGGATAAATGTTAATAAATAGTGTTTTTCTTGTTTACTCATTGGTGTGCTCTTGCTCTTGGTGTACTAACCATTATTACGATCATTGTGCTATTTATCATGTATTTATTTTCAGCTATAGGGTTAGGCCCAGCTTAACATTTTTAGTCACACCAAAACACTCTGAATTTTGGTCATGGATTATTTTGAAGTATGATTACGTTATCTACTTAAATTAACCTGCATTTTCATCTTTGCAATGAATAATAGAAGTTAGATCAAATACTGCCTTTTTATTCAAAATGAGTCTCTACACCTCACTGTTAGAATGATGTTACAAATATATAATCTTAATTTTCAAAAATAGAAGTGTATTTGAAACGAAAGTACGAAAAAATTATTTCCATTGAGATTTGCTGCAAAACGCGTCTTGTATCACTGAAACCGAACTCTTCGTTGGCATGGAATTCCAAAGGGATAAACCGTTATGTATTTCATTCATATTAACATCCTTATTTCATTTTAAAGTGCATTTCAGGTAAAGATTATGAAAGGAAATATTTAAATGCACATTCTGCATGTAAATTGAAAACCATTCTTTATAAGAGGCGTAGAAGAAAAACCAAAATTGTTGCGAGACAAAACATGAATTCATACATAATTTAAATAAATGCAGTTGTTCGAAGGTATTCACTGAGAAACTTTCCGTCTTTTTTACGGCATGTTTCAAGAAAAACAGATAAAAATGGACTGTCAAGAAAATACTTTTGTATCTGTATGATATATAACCCTTGATGGATTTGGATGGAGAACATTTAATCCTTATATGAAGCTACTTAATTATACATATCGTGTAAAATGTTTTCTATAAATATTTTTCCCCTTATGGAGTCCATAGCAATTCGAAACACAGCGCCATTTTTTCTGCTCTATCGAGACTTGAAACAAGTATTGCTCCGTCTCCGATTTGTTTCAGACGATTCCTGAGGATTGAAAAACTTTACGGAAAATGTTGGATATTGCCATTGTGAATATCAAAGATAAAAACGCATTTCCATATGTGGGCGCTAGTTTCTGTACATTAAGTTATGTCGTAAAGATCGACGAATCAGAATTAAAAATTTTCTAATTACTCAAATTATGTCGAACAAAGAAATTTGGAGTAATTTGAAAATTTTTAATTCTAACTAATCGGTAATTCTAATTTTTTTCTCTGGTTCCTTAAATTTTCTATTAACATAATGTTGAAATAGCTTTTATAATTCCAAATTATTGAGGGTAATTCTGCATCACAGCTAAAATTTTTAAAAATTAGTTTTTAGTTATGATTTTTTTTCGTTTCTTATCCCTTAAAAGACCGATTTTTTAAAAATTGATTTACATTTTTTTTACTTTCATTTCTTGAATGAAACATGGGGAAACTACTTTAAAAAATCCTATTTTGTTTTAAGTATGGTTTAAGACTGAAAAACAGTTTGTTACCAACTGACAACACTGGGCTCTATTTCAGAAAAGTTTTCTTTCATAAAATTCTGTAATATTAAACACAGATGAATTTTAATAACTAAAAATACAGTTAAGGAATTCCCTTCAGCATTGTAGCAGAGGCCGCGGTGACCTAGTGGTAAGGTCTCGACCTCGGGACCGGAGGGTCGCATGCTCGAAACCCGGTTTCACTGAAGATTCGCCATGTATGGGGCCTGCTCCACGCTAAATCATGCGCAGTGACCAAATGTCCTCCCGCTGGTGTGGCGCAGAAGCTTGGAGAGGGGGGTGTCAGCTCAGGTGTCGTCCTCGTCATCTGACCGCGGTTCAAAATTACGAGGTCCGTCACTAAATAGCCCTCGTGTTGCTTCAAAACGGGACGTTAATCTAACCTAGCCAATCAACATTGTAGAATAAAGTATGATATTCTCAAGAATACAAATAAAACAAAAAAGGTGTAACATCAAGTGATAAACAATTTATTTTTATCATCACTCAGGCTACCATCTATATGTTGAAAATTAAGTTAATAACATTTTCAATACATATCCTATTGGCAACAACAGTCATTAGAGTCTTATTCTCACTATTTTAGAAGAAAAAATTAGTATTATGGTGGAGTGAAAACAATGAAAGCAGTAAATTTGCAACTACTGTATGTGGAGAAGTTGCCTATTACAAATCCTATTTATGATACGAAATCTCAGCTAAAATTAATTAAATCTTTGGCTGCCCAAATAACATTAAAATTCAGGTATTTGACTAATTTGTCACATAACTAACAAAAACACATTCATGAATTTAAAGAACTCTGATTTCAAACCAAAAGTGGTTGAAATTACACTGTCAGAGAAATCAAAAGTTTTTACGGATCAAAAGACAGTTCGACGAATGGTAATTGAACATATTCTCTATTCATTAACTCACAAAATGTTGCATGAATTCTTCACGATGTTTTACGCTAATCTGAATGCCGCACAATATCGTGAAGACATCATGACAATATTGTAGCCTAAACAATTTATTAGCCTACATACGGAAAAGTTGCTACCTATAAGTGTAATCATCTGTGAGAAACTTGAACTTCCTGCAACGTAATCTTTGGCCGCCAATTTGCCATAGAAATCTTTAAGATTTATGAATTTTTCATGCACTCCTTCGATTTTTTCTGTGTGAAAACAACCCAGATCCCATCCACCTTTTGTTTGTTCCCTAACATTTAGAATAATTGCCTTATAGAACTTGGAGATTTCGACTTTTGGTTTCAAATTTGGGTAATGCGATTCTGGATGATATTCTTTATCTTATATATCAATTTCGTGCAGCACTGCCACACATCTCAGCTAATGATTCAATAACTAATTGAAGCAACTCTTTACTGCTATGAATGATAAGGGGATCCTAAAATACCGATTTATGCAGGAGCGTCCCAAAATCAGCACCTTAAATCCATTATCAGATATAGATACTAGACGTGGTACTTCAGTAAAAGTTTCTGAATGCCAGTCAATTACATCTATGCAGTCATCTGCCTAGAAATTTATCGTAGGAATTTGAAATTCATAAATAGCTCGTTCTACTTAGCCGTTTGTCCTTATTTAAATACGAAGGCGCAACTTTTTTACTTGCTTTCTGCTGTTGGCCAACATTGCCATCAAAATGTTTTCTGAATGACCAAATTATGCGGTTTCTTTCATTGTTTGATCCATTATGTTCATTAACTCTTCAGGCAGAAATCGGCTTTTTTAATTATGCTGTGAAATTGTTGGGACTCCCATACAGACAAGATGACAGAGTATTAATACCAAATCGTGCGCATGAGTGTACTCTAATAACATACTTCTTTTCAAACTTTCAAGCTCTCTGATGGGTCTCTTTTATTGAAACGAATAACCTCAAAATTACTAATTTTCCCTGGATCCTTTCTTGACAAGTTTAACGAAATATTTCCTTTTAATTTTCCAGTATATATATTTCGTAGAGGTAGCATTACCTTGTATTAAGTTCATCAAGGGCAACATCAGGCAAAGTTATATCTATCTTTTAAAAGTTTATTACAGGCGTTTTTCATAAGATTCTGAATTTTTTTCCAATTTCTCCACGGTATCATTTTGGCTCAGAAGTTTTTCCGTCCAAATGATGCAATAGATTATGTAATGGGAATTCATTTGCATGTAACGAATAAACAATTGCAGAGGATGTCCCATAGAAAGCTCTAGTTATCTTATGATACCATTTTTAGAACCCTATAAGCCCTTTACCATCATAGCCAACAGCTAGCAACTTAGAACAATAAACTTTTTTCTGAAAAAAATTAATATGCTTGTTTTCATATTATGAGAAGTGCCAGATATAGGGTAACATGGCCAAGATATATAAATCCTGCTTTTAAATTAGAACAGCATGCTGTTCTGTTATGTTCTTTCTAGTTTCCCTTTTCTCCTTCCTTAATCATAGTCAAAGTTTTGTCTTTTCGGCCATCAAAGTATATGTCATACTCCGATGAAGAATGTTTTCCCTCATTTTTTCTTTTTAACTCACTGAGGGTTTTTATTCTTTCCCTTCTGATTTTACTTCGATCGACTACTTTAGAAGAATCGCCTTTATTAATTATTCCCATATCTTATAAAGCTGCGTTTATAAGAAATTCTGCTGATCTATCAGGAAAAGTTGTTCTCTCGCAAACTTGTGCTACATTTGGAAATGTAGTTCTTATTTGCGAGAAGTTAAAGAAGAATCCTAATTTATAATTGTTTTTTTTTCTCTTCAGATCCTTTATACTCAATATCTTCGTATTCATCAGATGAACTTAAAGAATTTAAAATGCTGTTTTCCTGCACTGTCTTGTAAATGAAGGTTTTGACTTCTTTCCGCGGCCTTGTCTTTGCGTTGCAATCTTTTTTGTTCAAGCATTTTGCTTGCTTTAATGTCAGCCCTATTAGCCCAAGATACTCTACAATATTGTCATGATATCTTCACGATATTGTGCGACATTCAGAATAGTGGTAAACATCGTGAAGAATTCGTACAATAGCTTGTGAGTGTATTAATAGAAAATATTTCGAATTACCATTCGTCGAACTGTCTTTTAATCCGTAAAAACTTTTGATTTCTCTGACAGTCTAATTTCCATCACTCTTGGTTTGAAATCAGAGCTATTATAATTTGTGAATGTGTTTTTGTTAGTTTTGTGGCAAATTAGGAGAAATACCTGGATTTTAAAGTTATTTGAGCAGCCACAGAATTAATTTGATTTAGCTGAGATTTCGTGTTATAAATAGGCTTTGTAATGGGCAACTTTCCCACATACAGGCGTTGCAAATTTACGACTTTCATTTTTTTTCACTCCGCCCTATTGAGTATGTTGCTAAAAGGCAACACTGCACTTTTAATGCGCTTGTTCCTGTGCTCACAAATATTGCTAGTGAATAAATATTTAATACCCTAAATGCCTTCGAGAGCTTTACTGTTGTAAAATGTATTAAATCAAAAAAAGAAATAGAAAATGTGTCACTCTTTTTGGGAATCTTGAACACCTTACATGTGAAGAATAAATAAATTTTCGTTCCTTTCAAACTAAACGGCTGTGTGCCTAAAGAAAGTTTCTACTTTCGCAATGTGAATTTACGGGTAACCATTTTGATTCTGCTACAACACTCACGGCGAATAGGTTTGTACTAATTTCATTTCTGTACATTAAGTTATATCATAAAGGTCGACTACTCGGATTTAAAAATTTTCGAATTACTCAAGTTATGTCGTAGGAATTTGGAGTAATTAGAAAATTTTTATTTCTAATTCGATGGCAATTCTAATTTTTCTCTCGTCCTTAAATTTCCTATTAACATAATGTTAAACTAACTTTTGTAATTGGAAATTATTGTTTTTAATTCGACGTCAAAGCTAAAAATTTTTTTAATTAATTTTACTCATCGGAACAACGCAAAAATGTTAGGCTCCTTATAAAAACAGTCGGAGATATGGATTGTCGATAAGGTATATCTTATGAAAGATTTTTTTGTGCTAAAGAGATAAAAATTTGATTAGAAAAAATGTTAAACCAATGTAAAGCTTTCACACAAATAAATAGAAAAGGACAGATTTGAACCATTGAGATACACTTAACTTAAACCTGATTCTGATTTGAAATGTATGTCAATCCGTAATGTAAAAACGTTCTACTAAGAGGGCAGTCTTGTCTGAAAAACTCAGGTACGAAGACCAAATAAAAAAAATCAACGGGAGGCTGTCTCTGCGAAACGGCCGCTGGGATTGAGGGACTTAAGACTTACTTACCTTACTCA
Organism: Araneus ventricosus; assembly: GCA_013235015.1. Classification (NCBI taxonomy): domain Eukaryota; kingdom Metazoa; phylum Arthropoda; class Arachnida; order Araneae; family Araneidae; genus Araneus; species Araneus ventricosus. The sequence continues at coordinate 15,114 of BGPR01005619.1, read as the reverse complement.
ACTGTGACTTTCTGTGCTAAAGTAGCTGTATGTGACTATTAACTCCATAGTCTATATTGACTTTTAGTCTAGAGTGACTATGTGACTCTATCTATGTAAAATTCTTCGTGATTTTCACCAACTTTGCAACTCGACTGTTGCTAAACTATAAGTACAAATTCTAAAATTATTTTTGAAATCTTTCTCTGTTAAATGAAACTAAAACCAACTATCTATGTTATTTGGTTGCGGAGCTATAATCATTTCACTTTAGCGCGAAATGCGTCATAATTTTTTCCTTCCCCGACACACCATTAGACCACTATGGAGAGACGTAGGTCTACGTCAAAATTCTGTAAGAATTGTTTTATTTGAAACAGGTTTGAGAAAAATCTTTCCAGAAACATCATTTTAAATTCTTTCTGGAACAAAAAAGAAAGAAATTTTCTAGATTTGCGCAACGCCCCTTTTGAAACAACAAACAAAATGTTCGAAACGCTTCTTCATTCTCTCCTGGGCTTTCTCCGTTTTCCAACCTCTTAGCGGTGACCTACTCTTATGCAAAATTCACCGGACAAGACTCGGTTTCTCTTAAAATCCGTTTTTCTCTTTCTTTTTCTTTAACACGAAGTGGTACTTTGAAATTATGTATGGATCTGATTCCTAATCAATCCCTAAGGTTCTCTTTCTTCTTTCAAGACATTTTTATTTCTTCCGCGTAACGAATTTTTCAAATAAATGCGAAAGAAGACTTTTATCTGAAGGAGTCAAATAAGACGCGAAACTAAGGCTGGGTGATTTTTTTATCTTAATATAAATTCTGCTGGTTTTCTTTAATTTGATTCGGCTCGATTTTGTAAAATTTTTTGTTTCACCGAAGTTAACACAAGTTGCCCCATTAGCTTTCCCAATTCGATGCTTTACTGGAACTTCTTTCAAGGGAAAAGAGAAAATGTTTTAATATTGCATTAGTGTAGAGCGCTGCGGATTTGAAGTTAATGCCTAAATTTGTAGAAATTCTCACTTTCACCGGTTGGAATTTCTTGATATGTTTGTAGCGGATTACTCAAACTGAACTTCCCTAACTCTTTGAAAAGTTTTTAGCCAAGTAAAAAGTCGTGTCTACTTCAGGGACGATGATTAGTTACTGCATGTTATTAAAGAGAATTTTTTTGCAAAGTGTGATTTAAATTCTAAAAACATTAGTTTTCTAATTTAGAATAACGAATTGTGTTCGTCAGGGAAGGAATTATTCGGTTTTGTTGATTTTCACCACCGTTTTAATAATGATAAATCTTATCAAATAACTTATCATAACTTTCATTTAAATGTAATCGACCGTTTTCAAATAATAATATATTTTCACCACATAAATTTTTAGTCAGATTTTTAAGGTAAATATTTCTTGCTGACTATAAATATTAATTTATCTAGCAGAGAATCGACCGGGAATTATTTTTCGAAAATTACGTGTATGAAAATTTTTTTAAGTGATATGAACTGTCTCTCTTTTTATTGTTATAAAGAATTCAGCTTCCAAATTGTGTATGTTTCCAAAATTTTTCAGTTCATTGATTATTTTCCATATTTTTCATAATAATAATATAATATTTTATAATAATAATTTAATATTTTAAAATAATAATATCTCATAATATTTTTAACAAAATGTAAGAGAAATAAAAATTTCCAAATTTCAATTATTATTGAGTTTCAAATGAGAGTTCTGTCAGCTCTCTTAAAGATCATTACAAAAAAACGCCTTCGTAGCAAAGTAATGTCTCATGAACATTAATAAAGTACAAATAACAGAAAACTCAAAAGAAAGTAACATTATTTAATCGAGCATTTTCTGTAGAAACTTTTCTTTGAAATGGAATTCCTTTCGTTTATTCGTTTTAAGAAATCCATCCAACTCAATATCACAAAAGCTTCCTTTAATAAAAAAAAATTCTTCAAAGAATACAAATAATTTTAGACGCAAGTAGCCTTTATTACGCAGATTCCTGGATAAGACTGCTCTTATTCAAATAAAAATATTTATTATAATATTAATATTTCAAAAACAAATCACTTCATCTGATCCTTCAGTAGAAATGTAGCAACTCAAACGCGACTGGCACCTTTTTACTTTCTAGTATACAAAGATAAAATATTGTAATCGTCAAAAAATTCGAACTCGAGATCTCCACGTTTTAGACCTCCCCGAGATTGAAAAACACAATTTCGGAATTATGTCTGTCTGTGACTTTGAACACAATAACTCAAAAACTATTAAAGCTACAGGGATGAAATTGGGTATGTGGCCTTTACACAAGCTTTGTATGTTTCTATCAAATTTTGGACAAAATCCGTCCACGGGAAGTCTGTCTGTTTGTATGTCCGTGTTCATGTTAACGCTATAACTCACAAACTTAAATAGCTAAGTGGATAAAATTTGGTACACATTTCTATCATCAGGATTTTAGGTCTGTATCAAAGATTGGACCAAATCCGTCAAAAGGTTGATTGCCTGTATGACTGTATAATCGCATACTTTTGAACGCAATAACTTCTTTAAAAAATTACTTTGATAAATGAAATTTGGTATGTGGCCTTCTTATCTTAATGGCAGATTTGTGTCTAATTTTCGTGACAATCGGTTAGAAAAAAGGCGTTCAGATTGCAAGTTTCGTTTTCTTTATATTACACCCAGCCCTATTGGTAATCACACCGGCTTCTAATTCCACTTCCGCGTTGGATGACCTTCGAAAATCGTGGTATGACTTTTCGCTTATTTTTTTTTCTCCACTGAGTTAGGGGTTCTTGTTCGTTTTATTGCTTTTTAGCTTATTTTTTTCTCTACATGTGTTAGGAGTATACGAGAAAGTTTAAGGGAGGTATGTATGTGCAGAACGTGTTTCTCTCCCATGGAGGAACTTCACGAAGATTAGATGGGGGAGAAGGACCGGAGTAAGATTGAAGAGGGAAAGGAACCAACAGAAACGAATCTTAATGATCCTGAAACTCGTTTCACGGTTTATTTTCAAAGGAAATATATTATCATCCTCGAAATATTTCTTTCTTTTTTTTCTGCAGTCTTTGCCGTGAATATTTTTCCCAACACTTGGTTTCACAAAAGGCAAGTTGTTGTTTTTTTCTTTGATTGCTATTGCTATTAGTTTGCGCTTCTATTATAAAACCTTCGTTTTTCACGAAGAAGTATGGTTGTCTGTATTTTAAGCATCGAATACGCAACATCTTATATTTATGGGTTGGAATATTCTGTCTGAAATATACTCTTGTAGATGAAAGTTCCAATTTTATTTTACTTCATGCCCTTGTTTAAAATAAAATAAAATAAATTAAGTCTTGTGTTAAAAAGAAATATTATAGTCCGGATATTGGAGAAAAATGAATTCTTGCATCACGACTTGGTTTTTTATGCCATCTTCCTTATATTTCAGGATGGTTTCGAATTTTTCGTCCTCCAGTGCCAATTCCAATTCAAAAATTTCTTGGATATAAAATGACTCCGTTTTCCAAGTAAAGTATTTCAATCTAGAAAAAAAAATTGGGATAGGAAATGATGGTTAATATCGTTGAAGGAACACATGCAGAAACAATTAATAACTAGATACATTGCAGTTAGCTTAAGGTCCTTTTCAAAAATGGACAGAACGCCGCCCCATACCCTCGTGCATTATACCATTACGGCAACCGAAATTATCAGTGGACAGGGATAAGTACAATATTAAGTATAAAAGGCACATAAAATGACACGTCCTTCTTCGGACACATTACAACAGGCGTCTGATCTACGATTGTGCGCAATACCATGCAATGTGGCGCCACGCACTCAGAAAAGTCCATATCAGATGTGAGGGGGTAAATAGGATGGCGGTGAAATAATCCCAACAGGAAATTCTTCAATGCATACGATTCAGGGTTTACATTATGGATGAGATCAGATTTCTAATCGATATAAGTAGGAACTACATTTTGAAAAGGATTTTTTCACAGCATTTTGAGAATTTAAAAAAAAATCAAATAAATTTTAATGATTGGCTGAAGGAACAAAAAGGTTCGTTGCTCTATTTTTTTCCCAGTCTATTCTGCATGAAGTGTTCCAAATTGAACTATACTCATCAGAGTATTGAAATGCATAATATTGGAATATTTGCTTGAACATATATGATAAAAAATATAGCTATCAAATAATTATTATAATTAATAATTGTTATTCAAATAATTTTGGTGTCTGTTGAAGTCCAACAACAAGCCTTTGATGTGTAATACAATAACAATTTTTTAATTTGTTGGTATACACATATATATGTAATTAACTTTGGAAAGGATTCTTAGGACTTTCACCTTCCTTAGTTCTTCTATTTAGGTATTCTTTGTAAATATTTTTCTCTAGACTTATATCCAAATTGCACATACATAAGCCCTATGAATGTGATCATATTCCCTGCCCACACAATTCAGAGGGAAAAGAGAGAAAATTATTGCTTAGACAATGTAAAAATCTAAAATCCAAGTCGGCAAGAAGATGTGCATTTTAAAATTGAAAGAGCCTATTTGAGACTTAAGATTAAATTAATTCATTTCTGATTATAAATTGATTTTATGTTTGAAACGGAACAATTCGAATAACAATATGTGAATCCATCTGAAATAAAGTATTACGTTATTCCAGACAGATGACAAATAATGAATCGTATAATAAATCGCATAGATGAAAGAAACTCAAGATTTCTAAATAACTTATAAGTGATACTCTTTTACTAAGCTCTGTGCATTATCTACTGTCAAAATATCTTGTTATATCAATCACTTCTTCAGGTTTGAGTTATTATATTCCATACCAAGTTTAGGAAGCTAAATATTTATTATTATTTTTCTCACACAAAGCACGAAGATAACATCGTAAATTTATTTTACTATAATTGTGAGTGTTGTTGTTGGAAGTCGTCAAATTAGATTTTAGTAATATTTAAGACAAAAATTCATAAGCGAAAATGCACTATTCTAATAATAATTGTCCAGGATCATTTTTACTTATTTGTGGGTGTTCTAAGTTAAGCTACCTAATATACACTGAGCGGCCAAAAAATTAGAGACACCTTTTAATAACGAGATGGTCCACCGTTAGCTCTGATCACAGCCGATATTCTTCTTGTCATGGACTCAACAAGTTTCTAATGCCGTTGCTGAGGAATGCTGGCCCATGCTGACATAATGGCCGCTCTAAATTGGGCCAGATTGGATGGCGGCATTTCCAAGCTTCTAAGTGATTTTTCCACTTCGTCCCACAAAGGCTCCTTGGGATTGAAATCAGGGGACTGAGCTGGACATGGAAGCAGTTTAAACTCTGATTGATATTCCTCCAAACAATATGTGACCGATCGAGCACGGTGGCAAGGTGCAGTGTCCCTCTGAAAGTGACCATCTCCATAAGAGAACATTATAGCCATAAACGAGTGCACGTGATCGGCAACGACGTTGAATTAAGGTGTGCTGTTCAGAGTTGTGTTCACAGATATCGAGGTACCCAGTGTACTCCAGGAAAACATTCCCCACACCCTAATCTCAACGCCACCAGCCTCAAGAGTTGTCATTTGGCAGGAGAGGTCCATGAATTCGTGCTATTTTCGTCATATTCGAATCTGCCATCTGTATGATGGAGAAGGAAATGAGATTCATCGGACCAGGCTACTTTTTTCACTCTTAAAGTTACCAATTTCGTCATTCCTGGGCCCACAGCAGGCGCCTTTTCCTATTGTTCTGTGATACCAAAGGCACTCCTGATGGTCTCCTGTTGCTAAAGCCCATCCTTTGCAACGTCCGCCTTGTTGTGCGTTGGTATATGCTTTGTGATGCACCTGCATTAAATTCGGCTGTAATTTGTCGTATTGTTGTCCTTCTGTTGCTGCGGACTATGCGTGCTACTCGCCTTTAACCTCTCTCGTTCACCAGCCTTTTTCGACCAGAAAAGTCCTTATCGCTTGAAGTTTTTTTTCTCAACTGCCACTCTATAAACACCCGAGATACTGTTGGCGCTAAAAAATCTTAAAAGAATCGTCGTTTCAGAGATGCTGGCACCTGCTCTACTTGTACCGACATTAATTCCTCGTTCAAAGTCACTTAAGTCTTTCATCTTATCCATTTTGACATTAACTTCCGTGATAACTAAGTAGTTCTAAGCTGAGCGTTCTTTATATAAGCAACTCTGCGTTGTTACGTCACTGTTGAACTCGTTTTCTTTAAAAAAAATGTGGTGTCTCTAATTTTCTGGCCACTCAGTGTATGTTACTAAATAAATCATCAATAAGACAGAAGCTGTTATGGAGACAAGCATTACGCAACGCAATCACAATTCTATTAATTTTATTTTTAAATTCCAAAAGCAAACACAGCATGTTTCCCTCAAGGAAACAGTCCCCGTGTGATATTGGTTTACTCGTAACACACGGACGAATTTTCGGTCAGAAAACACGAGTTTTTGCTCTCGGAACCGGTTTTTCATCTTCGAAATGAATGACGGTTGGTCAGCTCTTTCCAGTTCCAGGAGCAAAACTCGTGCTCTCTGACGGAAAATTCGCCCGTGTGCTATGTGCTACGTTAGCCAATGACTAACACTGGCTTGTAGTCCAATATTATTTAAACTATTATAAGAATAAAGTAGAAACAATTCTTTAAAATTCAAAATACATTTCGTCTGTACTATTAACGGCCGGCATGACGGCATAATGGTTCATATACTCCATGGCTACACTATCTTTCTTTATTTAAATTTTGGAAAATATTGGTTTTATTATGAATTTCAAGAACGTAAAAACAAATCGTGAAGAATTTTTAGAATCTGATTGTCGCTGTTTCTTCACTGAATTATCTCATTTGCTTAAATTAAACAATAATTTATCTGATCGAGACAAGCGACATTTATTCGAAAAAAAGACATCTTCTGGGTTTTAAAAAACAAAGCACAACCACAAACAGAAAAGGCCAGCCCCAAGGGAAATCTTTGATTTATGTGTTCTCAAGGACGGCGGTCAAGTAAAGAAAATCCGCTTTCTGTTTCGAAAGATTACGGATTGTAAAATCGCCATTTGGCTTTCATATGATTCCAAGCTAAACGTAAATCCGATTACGTTATTTAATGCTTACAGGAAGAGTTCAACTTGGCTGGAATTACCCAGATTTATTTGTTGATACTTTGTTTTGCTTTTGACGGCCAAAGTAAGCTGTGTAGGATTATAAAACTTTAGAAGGAAAACTCGCCCTCTGTTTCTGAAAGTTGGGCAAACACAGCCGGAGATAAACCAACATCGCGAAGAAATGAAACATTGTAGGCAAAAGAAGTTTTCTTCTTCTTAAGACTTTTACGCTGTTTTCGAATTTCTTAAGCTATTTTATAAGGATAGAGCTTGTTATAAAAAGATACGCTGCTGCAGTTGTTTGCCTGTGATATTTAGATTTGATGAAATATAGTTTTTATGAAATAGAATTTGCAAGATTCTATGAAATGCAATATATTGGATGAAATATAGTACAAAAAATTTCTAGAGGAGTTTTATGATTCTCGAATTAGCATGTTTCGATGTCGCGTTTTGTTAACTAGAAATCAGATTTCCGATGGCAAAACAGTTTTAACTCTGTTTGTTTTACAGTAGAAAATTTAAAACTATCGATTTATCTTTTATGTAAAAGAATAAACAAAGAATATCCTAATGCATAGCAGATTGATACTTATTTTTCGTGCAATATATTTTCCATTTTTGTTATATTAAAACTTATATTAACTTTGGAAATATATTTTACAAGATATTATTGAGTTTACTAGATATCTTTCTAAATAAAATATTTTCCATGCAACAGTGACAATGTCAAGAGAGCTCATATTCCCGAAGAAAGATATCTGGTTGTTCGACAATAAAGCAGGCGCATCGCTAAATTTATTCGCTAATGACAAAGAGGATTTCTGGGTAGTTTAAGTAAAGAAAGGGTAGAGAAAAGAAAATTTTAAAAAGTACAGATACTTACCCTTATATATTTATTTTACTAATAGTTATGAAACAATAGCAGAAGGAGAAGAAGTGAAATGATGCCGATGGCGACAGAATAATTTCATTTCTGCTCCTTTTCAAAGTACTCACCGACACTTTTGACATTTAGACATATCCGTTCTTGCCGTATGATAAGCACGGTATTCATAGATGTTTCTTCGGGTACACTTTGAAAGAAAGACTGCACCGCATCCTGAAGTTCAGCATTGTTTGCAAATTGCAAAAAGCGCAACTGTTTATTAACGACCGAAAGATTTAGAAATTGCGGAGGTATCTTGATTTTAGTCCACTCCGAAAATTACCATTCGATATATGTAGTGGCACATAATCCTGATGACCCACGAAATGCTTTTAATTTTTCACTTGTCTACTGTTATTTATTTAGTATGTATCACTCTAAGAGGTAAGAGGTACGGTGAGAAACGGGTCGAAGCGTGAAAAAACATGATGATTTTATGAAACCATACAATCTACATAATAAACATTATATAATAATGCATAATACATAATAACAAAATAACGCATAACAAACAACGCAATAATGCGTATACATAATAAAAAATAAATTTTACATCTATTTTGTTTCAAACGCCAGAACAAGAAATCGTTCAAGATTTCGAATTTTAAATGTGTACTGTTTTACGTTCCAGACTTTTCATTAATGCGTTCATCTGTTTCTGAATGTTATGGCGTATCTCAGGTGATTTAAAGTAAGGAATCATTACACACTTTTCTTTAGATAATTGCAAACATTGTTCAAAGAAGTGTTTTGGAACATTCTTTTGGAAGCTAGCAGAAAACCACTTTTTCCATCCATATTCTTTCTTTACTAAAGAGGGTAGCATCACAAAAAGAAAAGACCGCTCCGTGCGAAATATTATGATTTAAGTGTCCTCAATTCTCTTTCTGGCCATGTAAGGAAACTATTTTTCGTTTGGCAAGATACGTCCAAGAAAATCGCCATTTGGTTTTCTTGGAATTCTAATCCAAAAGTAAATCCGATTTATGTAGCATTTTTATTTAATGCTTTGGAGAAGAGTGTTGCTTTTTTATATTTGTTTTCCTTAATTTTGTTTTTTTTATTGTCGTTTTTAGACGGTGTAGGATTATAAAGGTTTAGGAACTAAGCCCCTCTTCCTGTTTCTGGAAGGTTGGCAAGCACAGCAAAAGATTAACGAAGATGAACATTAGCGGATTAAACGTAATAGGTTATGTGTTTTTTTTATTATTTTTTTCGTTTTCGGTCTATATTGATGCCTAGAAAATGTTTGAAGGGAAATTTGACAATATTTTTGCCAATAACTTTGCCGTTATTGGACTGTGTTATTCGGATCCCGGAAAGTCAAACAGAATGAAGTTTAGATTAAAATTCGATAAGTGTAAATGCAATCTTTCAGTTCTTTTTATTTTATTGAAACGTTGGAAAAAAGAGAAATTATGGAATTAGTTTATAAATAGTATTTTGAGGAAAACATATCAGTTCATCTAATTAACTTGTCTCAGTGCTGATTTCTTTTTTTAAATAGGATTAATTTAAAACGACAATATTGTGTGTATTTCATTCTGCAGATAAAAAAAACATCTTGCACGTTTGATGCATAAAACTTGTCAGAAGCATAAATAACGGTTAAAAATATGCATCAAATTTTCATTCAAAGTTATGAAAATATAATCGTTACAATATGTTTGTGGTCATTTTCTACAAAACACTGTTATATAGAATATTTAAAGAAAGGCTGCTTTATGACAACAAATGAAGTAATATTTAACAATTTGAATGCTATTTTTATAGATACATACATGAACAGCTTGATAAATATTTAACTAACTATAATTATTTAGACGTAAAATTAAACAACAAAGTAAAAAAATGCGCATAATTTCGAATCTAAGTAGACAATTATTCATTAAATAGCTATGACTTTATAAAATCTTTCACTGCTATTACACTAATAAAAATTAAATATTCACAACACAATTATTTTATTCCTTCAAACATGTAAACAGAAATATTTTTTCTCAATTTCTACGCAATTAAATTTAAACTGTCATTAGTAAATTAATCATAATTTTTATGAACTATTTTTCTTTGTCCTAGTGAAGAAATATAATTGAGCCCTTTACAAATTCGAAAATTTTAGAATAGTCAATTTTTAACCTTTAGTAAATAATATATCAATTTTTAAATATTTGTATGAATAAAAGATTTCTCAAATGTTAAAAGAAAATGTATTTCCTACTGTATTATTTTAAAGCAAAAGTAATTTGAGATTCCATTGCAGTTCGTTTTTGTCCATTAACACAATAAAAAATTATGTATATGTTTCCACTAATTCGATCTTTTTAAAGTAAAAATTCTTTTTTTATTTACCATTGCTATATTTACCTGGAATTCACATATTTTTATCTATATGTATATTTAAAAATTAAAAATCAAAACTTTGCGAGTAATGGATGGAAAGCATTTTTCTACAAAAACTATTCCGACTTCTTTAACGAGTTTAAAAGAAAAATACCCATATTATTCAAATCATTCAAAGATAAAATAAATAACCTCCTTTATTTATAACTGGAAATCATTATGCAGTCAATAAGTAAGTTTCTCTGTCTTCGAAGAATCATTATTTCTCAAAGAACCAATTAAACTGATCTATATGTTTTCTATATTTAGAATGTTCATTCCTTTTATTTTAATATACGAAGAAATTTCCAGTCAACTCGATTAAAAGTTATTTTTTACTAAGAACTGAAAAAACGTTTATTCAATATCATCTTTATAGAATAAAGAAATTCGATATTATTATTCCACAATCTTCTCTTTTTTGTTTGTTTGGGAATGGAAAAGAATCGTTTGGAAATAGAATCGTATATCGTTTGGTGTTTTCCCGCTTTCAAACTAAATAACGAGTTTTAAAAATATAAGGGCTTCCAACATTATCCATTTAGGATGTTCAAACAATTTTACTTTTTGTGTTTTGTTCTGGATAAGAAATGAAATGAAAACGAAAATTGACTATCTCTTTGAAAAATGAGGATTGTTTATTAGTATAGAAGGAAAATTTTCTTTGCTACTTTCTTTTCTTTCCTGAATCTGAAATCTAAACAATGACTTCCATTACAGCTTCGTTGAAAGAGATTTCTTTTGGTTGTTATGTTAAATATCATTCGAAGTGATTTCATTTTCAAAACTGAAGATGAAATACTGTGAGATTTGTTTCACGATGATTTTTAATATTTCAAAACAAAAAGAAATTTGAGATAATAGTAAAGTAAGAATAATAATAAAATAGAAGAAATCTTAAATATTTGTTTGAAATTCCAATATAAATATTATATGATCTTTGGATTTCTGTTGACATGATTATTTCTTAATACCAGGTTTACTGAACAAATGTTAAATATTTTAATAATCCCGTACTTTTATTTAATAAATTGGATTTTTCTACTCGAGGGAATTTAATTTTAATAAAAATAAGTTGAGTTTAATAATTTTGCTTTCATTGTGGTTTTTCACAAAAAGTAATTAACGGTAAACTTTCAATTCTTCGTTACAATTAAATTCTATTCAAAATCTCAAAATTCAATACCAAATTCAAAAGAGAATAATCTTCAACCCATCTTTGGTAGTGTGTATATTTTTTGTTTCATATTAGACGCGGCAATTTCCCAGTGTGTTTGTTGGTCTGTTTTTGTCTAAAATGTCTTAATCTTATTTTTTTTAAATTAACAACTAAATTCAATTTGATTTTGGACATACTATTTTATTTCTACAATGCAACTACCATATTTATTGCAAATCGTTCTGATAGCAAAAATTTTACTTTATAATAATATTTATTTTTTTTTCACTGTGAATGTCAAAAAAAAGTATTAACTATAGTCGTGCTATTTTTAGACAATTATTCGAAATTCCTGATGGATTTTTCCACACCATCTTAAATTCATTTTATGTTCAACAGTTACAATGGAATAAAACTTAAATATGTAAACAAAATATTATTAAATAAAGGAAAAAATAAAAATTTGGATGCGGTGATGTGAGGGGTCGGAATGGTGGTTTCCAGTCTTTAAGATGTGTAACTGGAGCCCAAACTTCTTTAATCGCCACTCAGGCAAGGTATATAAAAATAGCTTTAAAAAAAACCACAAAAATATTGTCAATGTATTTCAAGTAGGAACGCAAAACATGCCCAAGTTATATGAGAGATCGCACTGGCCAAAAAGAGGGTTAACAAACATGATTTTGTAGAAAGAGACTCTACTTCATATTATTAATTTGATGATAATTTTAGGATTTTCATAATTCTCGTAAATTAAACCATCTATCCAAAAATATGCGATTATCCTCTAAATATGCAATGAAAATATTAACATTGGACATGCTTCATAACCGCAGATAAAATTTTAATGTTTTTCCTTTTTACAAAGGGAAAAATATATCAGAAGAAAAACCTTACTTATTAAATGTACAAAAAAATCAAAGAAAACCTTTAGTTTGAAACCATAATTATTTAATGGTAGGTTCGATTCGACGTTCTTCGATTACATATTTACTTTAAGTGAGATAGGGAAAAGATCGTTTGCTTTTTACGAAATTGTGATTATATTTCCGAGAGGAAAAACCAAACATTAAATTAATTCTAACGTTGTCATCGGCGTGTAATTTAATATTTAAACTTCGACGTTTGGAAGTGCGGATTTAATCACGAATATATTTAATTCCTTGCAAGGAATTTAACTTTGGAACTGAAAAATCTAGATAAGTTATGCTTGAACAAATATTAGATGTATGTAAAATGTCCAGTATTTACTTGACTCTAATATCTAGCTAGCCTATTTCGATTATTTTTTAATTAGTAAAAGAAGACATTAAATTAACATTCGTCACAAATCATAATGCGCTATAAATGTTTGCCTAAAAAGAGCTCTAATGTCAACCTGGATGTGTTTTAGCGTTTATTTATGTATATTTCTTAAAAGCTTTATCATAAATATTTGAATATGTATTTACTTTTACCTAAAGGTAAAGAAAAACTTAAATTGTTAAAGAATTACAGAATAATCATCATAATAAATAAATTTTGGTGGGACTTAATATTGTTCGGAAGATTAGCCAGTATACTTTTTCATTAGCATTTGGGTAACAAAACTCGACTAAAGAATCAAATTCAGGCCTGAATGGCGACCATTAACTTGGACATTTTCTCTCTGCAAGTTTTCATTTATCAGTTATCAAGTATCTTTTATTTAACTCGACATGTTCATGCTAGTAAAGATGAAATTTTAAATCAGTTTTTCATTATTTCAGGATGCATTTGAGCTTTTGGGAAATTCTGCATATTTCTGTGCTCGCGATGGCAATACCACACTATTTTATGATTTCAAACTAATTTATCACTTAATAGATTAAGATTAATTAAATTTTTGATTCTAAGGGTAGCGCCACCTGGTATTGAAGTGGCAGCAATTGATTTCCAAATATTCCATAATTTATATAAAGGTTGGAAATTTAATAGTAGCAGCCTTATAGCGCCAATAGATACAATAATGGTATTCGCTTGAAACGTTTACAGCCCATCGATCATTGTTGTATACAAATTACTTCCAGTGATGTGGAGTAACTAAAACAGCAGGAGCTCTGTTGATGGTTAGTAAGGTACGGTCTATCGCTTTAGGAATCTTTGTAGCTGTTCGGTAGCGAATGCCATGAAATGGTTCGGCATATAGACATTCAAAACTTCCCGTCAGTGGGAAAACATGTCAAATCTCGAACAGCATTCCGTGTGTTGGGAGGGAAGTCTTTTGCGAGACTTTACAAATGATTAAGTCAGCTTACGGTGAAGCAGCAATGAGTCGAACTAGAATTTATGAGAGGCATCGACAGTTTAAAAAGAGGTCGACAGAGTGTCGAGGCTGGTCAGACGACTTCAGTAACCACAACGGATAAACAAATCGCCTTCATCAAAGAAATTGTGAAAAACGCCTGTCAAACAACTGTTACCAAGATTTGAGAACTTGTTGCGTTAAACGTCTGCATGATTCGAATCTACATGATCAGATCTTAGGAAGGCCAGCTCGTGGTGCTCCATTACAATAATGAGTGGTGAATGGGGATTTCTTCTTAAGTCAAGTTTGTATGGGCCATGGAATTTTTCCTAGTCATCAGGCTCGCTTTTGGGTAAAGATCCCCAATGCCAGTGTGGAGTAGGCGAAGGTTCTGCTTCTCATGTGCTTCTTGAGTGTCATAAGTTGGCTCATTTCAGGCAGTCTTGGCCCAATAATTGGCAAAGTAAAGAACTCAAAGACTTACTAAGAACTGAATTTCATAGCCGAGCCATTTTTGGTATTGTCAAAAAATTATTTAGCCTTGCTTTTTCACTTTGAATATTTAATTTTCTGTTTCTGTTTTTATTCGTACCTTTTTGGTTAGAAAAATGAATTGTTTGGGTGGGGTAGCTTCGCGCGACCTGTCGTTTGGACCGCACGGTTTCGGCCAGGTCG
>BGPR01005618.1:0-91156 GCA_013235015.1 Araneus ventricosus | reverse complement strand
TATTAATACACAACGTTTTATTGCACAGTACCGAATCAAGAGTTATTTACGTAATGGACTTTACCACCAAGGTTTATTCGTATAACATATTTTTCTATTCCATCAAAATTCTGGGGCTGTCATTCTGCGTTGTCCCTAATTCGTCTGTGATCCGAAGAATCGTCTAGCTTTAGATGGTACCTTCCGTAATTTTTCTCGTCGTAACATCCATTAGAAGCACGAGCGGACGATTTCAGTGAATCATTCCCTTAATTTCATTCCACGAGCCGCAGTTAAATGGGGCCTGCCGGTGAAAAGTGACGGCGGATGCACCGTTAACCCTTCAGCACAGGCCTCGACTCACATTTATTACCGCTCTTTAAGGATGGATTTCCACTGTGGCTCTTGCTACGGAAAGAAAATTATTCTTAAGTATACATTATAGGATGCCCATTTTCTTGAGAGATGAAAATTCTGAGCTAGACATTATTTTTCAGGTTTAGAAATAATCTATATAAACATTTATCTCGCCCTGCTCCCAGAAAAAGCATTATTTACCTTTAAGATTTGGCAACATCTATAGAAAACGATGGGACGCATGACTTCACTTTTCAAATGTAAATATGTTATTGAAGTTGGTAAGAAAAGCGATTCAGAAATAAAAAAAAATGGCTAATAATTTTACGATAAATAATTTGTTCCCTAGAAATGGCAAAAACCTGAATTAGTTGGAATAACATTTTTTGAAAGAGAGTGAGTGCAATTTGGAAATCTTAAAAGCTTCTAAATCTGAACTTCTTTTAATTACAAATACCCTATAAAAATAAGAATAAAGTATTTTTAATCATGAAAGTTTTTTTCCATTCGGCGAGCTTCGCACTGGTTTGAGTGTTTATGGTATGAGCTTAGAAACAAATCTTTTAAGCTTAACCATAAATGTTTTTTGCTAGGATGCACAGTTTCCTCAGTGTAATGAGAGAAGCGAGGAGGATTTGCATTGCAAACCTGGGAGTATTGCTACACAATCCTTCTGGGGTCTGGCGAGCGTCAGTGAACAGTGAGCAGATAGTTTCGTACTAATCCCTGAATCATTCTGAAACCAGCTTTGAATTACTTAGAAAAAATGTTTTTTGAAACTAGCAGTACTTGAAAAAGCTTGCCGAATAACTGTGACACACTTTTATATCTGATTGATTTTAATTGACATATAGATTTACATTAACAATATAGCAAATCAAAAATTAAATCTTTTTCACATTCGTTGCAAAACTGAATTGCTACATCGATCATTTTAAACAATTGTATTTCTCATTGATTTAATTGACATTGCGTTTAAATAGTGATAAGACGATAAGGACAACTAGTAAACTCGTAAAGAATTTTCGTCCATTCTTATCCACTCATAACGTATTCATTACAGGATGCTTTGTATTAGTTGAAAAAATGAGGTTCTGAAAACAAAAGCTATATGTATAATAATATATAACTGTGTTGAAAAAGTTCGTTGGCATAATTTAATCGGCATTGTTTGGCAATGTTTAATTTTTCTTTTAATGTTAAACAAAGCATGTGTTTCGACTTCGAAATTGTGTATAATATGTCAAAAGTTGGTAACAAATTCTTTCCACTGACACCTCATTCATCGCTATAAGTTTTGTATTATTGAAGAAAAGAGTGATTTTCACAATATAAATAGGATAACAAGAAAGGAATAAATGACTCTGCATGATAATTGAAATTTTCTCTCAGTAATACGAAAGTTTTAAAGAAATTTAGCAAGAAATTTAATATTAGTTTAGTTTAGTTGCATATAATAACTTCCCGTTTCGAAGCAATTCAAGGGTTTTTTTGGGTTAGACCTCGCAATTTTAAAACGCGTTCAGAGATGACGAGGATTACATCTGAGCTGGCACCCCATCTCTAGACTTCAGCCCTACACCAGCGGGAGAACCTGTGGCAACTTGAGCCACAGTAATCCCTAAAAAGGGAAATTATTAGCATGCACCTTCTCTATCCGATGGGGAATTCAATCAGTCTAGAAAAAGGAAAAAAACTCTGGACGATTGAGGTCCTAAAAATAGAATCGGTAATCTGCCGATTTAAAAGTCCATGTTCTGTGTGAAACAAACGTTAGTAAATGTCTATGTGTCGTGTTGTCATTCGTCAAATAAATAATTGGAAAATGCAAAAAAAGAACTGGTTATTTGAACTCTAAAAGTACACGCAATATCGAAACTCAGGCTTAACGCCACAGAACCTTTCACCACTACATATGATTTAACGAGCAACAAGCCGCATATTCAGTGAAATCGAGTTGCGAACCTGAAGCGGAAAACCTTACCACTAGGCTGTCTCGGGCCATCATTTTGGTATTGGCGTTAAATCTAATTGTAATTTACTTAATAAATACAATATCTTCACTGATGTAATGGTAGAGTCGGTTCCGTCACTGTTATTTGTTATGTGGACCAAAAGAGGGAGTTCGTTATTATCTAGTGAATCCAGTAATTTTTGCATCCTTCTTATATGGGAAAGCAAAGTTGGGAAAACTAGCTCATGGAAATTGATTCGAAGAGGATATAGTCTAAATATTTCTTAAGGGTTTGTTGCAAGTTGACTTTCTTAAGTTGGAGCTGTAAAATATTCTTTACAAATCAATTTTTCATATTAAAAGCTGATATTTACTAGCATTCCTAAGTTGGATAAATGTGGAGTTTAAGGTACCCATCTTTACTCGCCAATTTTTCTTGTCGCAGTTTCATGTGCCATCGCTAAATACTCTTTTGGATGCTCAGTGCGCTTTTTATTGCTTTCTTGTACATGCGTCGCCTGAAGAGGAGAGATTGAGCACGTAATACCTATGGCATATCAAGTATGTACAGGACAAATTTTTTTAACTTAAGGAAACATCAGCGGCTTCACTTTCAGTATAGCAGGAAACCAGTAGTTTCGTTTTTTCATTGAATGTTAGGAATCTAGGTTTTTAAAAAAATTCCGAAAACGAAAATTTCCGCATGCAATACCTGGGACATTTCAAGCGTGTACCAGGAAAATTTTTTTAATTTAAAAAACATCTGAGACTTCGCTTTCAGCATAGCGGAATACTCGTAGCTTCGCTTATTCATTGAGAACCGAAACACACAGAATAGAATACATAGTACTCAACCGATATTCAAACAGAAGAATTCCAAACGAAGTTTTATTAAAATTCGAATGAATCCACCAATCATATCGAAGAGAAGAACAAAACAGTCCAATCGAAACGAGGCGCAACATGGCGTGATGTGCAGAACACTGTTGAAAATATTAAATTCCGCGCATGCGCGCATGTAACTCGTTAAAAATATTATTGCGCAACCAAAACAAATGTTCTCTCATCTCCGTTCTTGGCGGCTAAGATTTGGCGATCCCAAGAGGAACGAAGTAAGTGGGTACCGTAAACCCCACATTAACCGTAAGTTGTAATTGCTTGACGACTTTAGTCTCTAATAATGAGAAAAGCGAACGTGTAATGGTGTGTGAACGCGTTCTGAATTACATTGTCTATGGAATATTTAAAATAAGGTCGATCAAGTCGAACTATGCGTGAATACGCTTGGTCTTTCCGAGGACACAATTCGACAAATTCGTGTCTTCATATTTAATATTAGATCAAAAGTATCCCATGCCCATGCCAGCGTGGTATGAGAAACGAGGTTGTTAGTTGGTTGAATGGTACTTTGCAGTCCCACCTTGTACTGTTTTTCCTTCGGCAGATCTAATTTGAGCAACATCAAGACATATATAGACACATATACACAGAAGTGCTAGACATAGCCGATCATTCATTTTGTTTTGGTTCTCCAGACGCGAGAATAAGGAAAATCACGTTCGAAAATCAGGCAATCTGTCAATTTATTTCCCTACCACTAAGAAGGTGCAACTGAAAGTGAATATAATGACTTGCTTGGATATTCGTAGGCAGTACTACAGGAATAATGTGTGAATGATTTGAAGCATGGCAGGCATTTGTTGATGCTTGCCATGCTCGATTCAAGAAAGAATACGGTTCAGCTTTCTATGTTTTGAAGAAGATGGTCGTGTTTGTGCTCCTCTATCTATTTATCACAACTATTTCATCTTCATGCAGAAGGTAATTAACGTTTCCTCTGACATCTTGTAGTTCGATACTCTCTGAAAATGAGAACCTCATAAAAGAGCCACCGGACGCAACCAGTTCATCCGACTCCGTCCGACTCTCCTTCACCAAGACTTATGGACTAAGTCCCTCTAGAGGTTCAGTTCCTAGGCTCCTAATCAGTCCTCCTACAAGTATATAAATGCAGCGAACTTTTGGGACCTGCCTTAAAATTGTTTTTGATTCGCTTGTCTTTCTTTTCATATGTAAATACGCATTTTTCATCGTTTTTATAATTTTCACATGTTTTTGCCTATGTTAAAACACTGTATCTAAACTTTTTTTCTTCTTTTTCTTTGTTCAATAAAGCTTCTACGCACACTCATCCAAACTGCAAACCGGATATTTTTATCTCTGGAGTCAGGGGTGTGTCTTGGTGGCAAGCAAAGTTCGATACTGCAAGCGGCACGTTTGCAAAATCTACAATACGTTATATAATATACAGTACGTTATACAATGAACAAAACAATTAACGAAAATTAGCAAAGTTAAAAAAAATATTCATTTTAATTGCAAAAAGGGAGAAGTGTTGTTGTTGATCAGAGGCGGCGATTGGAAGGCAAAAGTGGGGTGGGCAAAAGATTTACAGATACAAAAAGTACCCCGGGACATAGAGGAAAACAAGAATATTTAAAAATTTAATTACAAAATTTGCTAACTTTCTCTCACACTATTGTTTCCTTATAATTCCTAGTTTCAGGCAGCAAAAATGAAGTAAAAATTCAATTATTTCCGCAAAAATTGGGGGTGCGACCACCCCCATTCCCAAGTCTTCATCACTATTGTTGATGTCAGAGAAATAATATCTTGTCTCGTGATCTTAGAATAAAAGATGAAGATTTTAAGCTCAAATTTCACTAAAATGAGACTTGAGTTAGGATATCAGATTCAAAATTTATGTTAAACGCAAAAGTTTCTTGAATGCCATTTATAGAAATCAAATCTAGCATTCAGATAATTATTCATGTGATTTGTAACTGGATGACTATCAGCATCTTTACTTAAGTACTAATACTTCTTAATTAGCTTTCTCTTCTTGTTTTTTCAGAACTATATGTTGAAACACGAAAAAATAAAGAAATTACGTCGTAGAAATTCAGATACATTTAATAAGATTTTTTCATTCGAAGTTCGTATGGATGTGCTTTAAATCGCTTGATAGAGAAAGATGATTGAAAACATTTTATTAGATTAAAAAACTTTAATCTTTTAACCCTTTGCAGACAGGCACGGCGTATAGAGTGCGCCAGTGGATATTTACCAAAAGATGAATAAAAACTATTGCAGGTGGAGAGCTGAACACCCGTCTAACCTAGTATTAATATTCCTCCTACTTGCTCCGATAGTTTCCACTGACAATGATTCAGTCAGTTCTGTCTGATTACGCTTTAAAATGCTTGAAACTGGTTTTCACGAAACTGTGGAAGATTATCCCTACAGAGTAATATTCGACTGTTTTGGAAGAATTAAGCAAAGAGAGGCAAGTTAAGACGAATATGATGCATTATATCACAATGGAGAAGTGGCCGATAAGTACAGCGTCCAAAAAACTTATTCTGAGACTGACGTGACGGACAATCCATTTCACGAAGAGTATAGAGACTCAAACTCTAACACAAATGTTTGTATCATCCAACCTATAAACCTCTAATCTTATTATACCATAAAAAATAAAGCTGTGTAAAATTAAATAAGGTACAGTTGGAAAAAGCGATGTGACGCATAATGTGCGCCAACCTGATCTGAGTGTTCCAAAAAGTTACCTGTCCGAAAAGGGTTAATCATGTTACACGATATAACACAAGACTGTTCGATATTATACTATACTATTATTTGGTACTTGAAGATTTATGCCCAACTAAGACGGGCTTTTAGCTTGCCAACAATATCTTTGATCTGACTGTCAGTGCTTAAGAAATAAAAAAAAGAAGGAAAACAGAAATGATAAATCAATTGACACTAACTTTCGATTTGCAAAATATATAAATATTCATTTCCAAAATTAAGCACGAAAAAGAAAAAACTTTTTAATAAAAAATGAAAGTAAAGGTCACCTAGAAGTGGAAAAATAAATTAATTCTAATTAATTAAATATTTGCTGTTTCAATTCTGTTTAATGTCTCTTGTCTTTGTCTCGCCATCGCGCAAATCTCTCTCTTGCTAACCTTCGTTTCCTTGCAGTGGGATCCTCTTTATCCATATTTGTTACCAACAATAATTGAACTCTTTCTCTTTCAAAGATAAGGGAAATTCACTCCCTCTTCGAAAACCGTTCCAAATTCTAAGAAATCCTTGTTCCCCTGCTCCGAATTCTAAGAAAAGAAACCCCTCTCCTGTTTCCTTCTGGGCAAGTCACTTTTGGCACGTAGCCACGCCCACATTCCTGGAGTGTTAGAGGCTTCCAGACGGCGTTTATATGATAGATTGTACAATATTATACGATATTGCGAATATTGTTCAATATCGTGCAATATCTTTGTGCTTCTGGGGATCTTGAAGAATGAAGAGCTCATTAACCTTCTCAGATTACTTAAAATAAACTCTTATAATAATAACTGAGATGATCTCACAATGTATGATAAGTGAGAAGGCAATTTAAAATTAGAATGCTATTTAATATCAAAATAAAATTCGTTCTTTATGAAATTGAGATACAGATCTAGCCTCTTTCTAGTCTCAGGATTATTTCTAAACAAGTAATTGATGAAGTTTATTAAAGATAGTCTGTGTCGGACAGTGATCAGGCGAGTAAACTCTCTGTAATATATTGCTTCGAGCTTTAAAGCATTATGGATTCAATTCCTTCTTGTATTCATACAATTGTTTAGGATTTCAATGAATATTTATATATTGATTAAATTTCCGACCTTCCCATAATTTATAATATATGGGAAGGTGAGTTTGCTGTAGTATTTTTACCGTGGCAGTCTCTTTTTGCCCATGAGACACAAACGACATCATCTCTCCGTATGTTTCAAGAAGAAAACAAAAACCTTCATAGATCATTTAGAGGAAGTGTCGTTCATAGTTTAGATATTATAGCCTCCAGTATGAGTTCGACTGAACAAAGTTTTATGATCATGCATTGTATGTATTCACCATTGTATTGCATTCGTATTAATCTGTGGTGTGTTTTTAAAGGAGCTAAATAATTCACTAGATATCTTGACCTTTATTTGACGGAGGCGTGTTACAGTAAACCTTATTTATAGTGTACTTTAGAAAAGGTAAACTGAAGTGTAAGACCCTCGAGTTTATGGGAAGTTTTTCTGATGCTTAGCCTTGGTTGGAATCTGTGATTCACGATGTATAGTCTCTAGATTCGAAATTCAAACATTTGTCATTTGGGTCGCTAAGGTATTGTTGAATATTGTATCATAAGACGAAAATTACTATCAGTACTCTTGGCAACTTGTGATGTTTGTATACATTAATACATGTGATTGTTATTACGTTAGAAAGAATTTTTTACCTGTCTATTACGCTATTTTTTTAAAAAGATATTTTTACTTTAAATGATATAAATTAAAAGGATATGACTGGTTAACGTATTGTTGAATATTGTACCAAAAGACGAAAATTACTATGAGTACTCATGGCAACTTGTGATGTTTGTATAGATGTGATTGTTTGACGTACGATTGTTATTACGTCAGAAAGAATTTTTTACCTGTCTATTACGCTATTTTTTACAAAGATATTTTTACTTTAAATGATAGAACTTAAAAGGATATGACTGGTTAAGGTATTGTTGAATATTGTATCAAAAGACAAAAATTACTATCAGTACTCTTGGCAACTTGTGATGTTTGTATACATTAATACATGTGATTGTTTGACGTATGATTGCTATTACGTTAGAAAGAATTTTTTATTGGCGATTAAATATTGCCATGTACTGTTAATAAATTTTATTAATAAATCTTATTTTTACTGCTTAATTTGACATTTACGCATTCACTTATATTCACTTATCATAACTTCTTTACTTGGAGACTTAAAAATTGCCCTGAAGTCATGTCGGCAATGTGCGTAACTTTGTACGTAAAGCAAATGTTTCTATATTTCGCTCTATGAGGGTGCAGAAAACCTCATATTATTTTACTATCAACGTGTATTTGAGTATTTCCAGAGTGTTTTCTGAAATCTCTTGTATTGAATTTGTATTTATATTCAATAAATCTGATTTATTTATTTGTTCATGGTATTTCATCGCCTGTGTATCATTCATTCTCCTTCTAGTTGGCGCATTGTTGTCGCTTATTTTATAGGATAACGCATGCTGAGCTAATAAATGGAATTAAAAGATAAAATTTTAACTTTTATTCCCCAAAATATGAGGGTTTAAATTTTGTAATGACATTTCTCTTCAGCAATATTAATATCTGGAGTTAAGAACCTTTCAATTTCTGGACTCTATTTAAACTTCAGCTCAATGACATACTAAGATTTACTGCAACCATGGGTCCTGAGCGTCACATCCTCACTTGACTCATTTAAACACCTTAACACTACACATGATAATAACCTTTTCATGTTATTAATCCTTCAAAAGAGTAATAAATAAATAACAAACGATGCTGATTTTTGCAACCGTTTATCTAGAAATTAACATTTTCTTCAAAGAATGGAACTTCAATATAACAGATACATAATGGAATCTTAAAGAAGACAATGCGAATACTCATTCCATAAAGTGAAATGACACGACAATCTTCAATCCAAACACAAAAACAAAACGTTCCTAAGTGATATTCAAAAAGTTTAGGAAAAATATTGCGCCCACTTATCATCCATTTGTTTTATTACTTTTCAAAATGATGAAAGCTGTTATGGCTCATCATCATCTGAAAGTGCCGAACTTTCAGTCGATAACTCGCGGTTCGCAGAAGAAACAGAATTGTTTTATGATTCTTGGCAGAAAAGAAAAACAGATCAACTAAATTGGTTCGGGGAAAGTGCGGTCTATATTTACTGATTAAAACACGAAAGAGACGGATAAACAAATGAAATATAAAGGGAAGCGTTATCTAACATAGTGTCACAGACAAAACAAACACATACAGATATATTTATATAAATCTCCAACAGTGGAGCTTTGCAATAAAATTACTTCCGAAATAGTCTTCATTTGCTCATAAAACCGAAACATCTTCCATCTCTTTCGGTCTGTCCCCAGCTAAGGAAGATAAAATTTTATTGAGCTTTTAAAGGAATTCTTCACTTTCAATTTACCTATTATTGTACCTTCTGTTACTTCAGCATAGGAAAGTTTTATGTTAAGGTTATGTATGATTTCATTGTATATGATTGTTATTAATATAAATTGTTTTTAAATGAGATTAATTCTTGTTGGCCATTTCTTATCTAAGGCGTGTTAAAGTAAACCCTTATTAGTAGGACACTTTCGAGAAGGGAAAGTAAAGGCTTATGAACCTTGAGTTTAACCCTCTGAGCGTTTCACACGTATTTTTCCGTTCCTCATATTGAATTCAAAAGCAGATAATTCATGTTTATGTGTATAATTTCTTAAACTACCATGGATAAAATATTCTTACGATATCAGGTACTTGATTGAATGCGAAAAAGATCCAATTATTCAATTTAAAAGCAAATTTATAAGAGTTTAAAGCTAGTACATCAAAATAGCTAACCACTCAGAGAGGAAGGTTTGTCGAAAGTTGCCTTCATCTTATATGCTTGATTCAAGGCATGGGTTTTGCAAATTTCAGAGTTGAGTCATCTGCAGTTTTGCTCTAAAAGTGGTATTTAAAATACAGTTTCTTGCCATGGATTATTCCTGAAATGCGTGAAGAACTTGTAAGCTGAAGCAACCATCATTTGAATTGTTAGTTAATTTCATGCAATCGCTATTACACTTGAAATGCTGTTTCCTAAAACTGTTTTGTGAACTATCTTATCGAATGTATATATTATTTAAGGATGGTTATCATGTAGAACGCTGATTTTTCCCCAATATATAATTTTTTTCTTGTTTCAAATATTGGTTTCCTATTGCTATAAATATGAAATACTCATGTTTAAACTTATTTAATTTAAATAGATTTTTTGTGTGGGTTAGAATGAATCAATTAGCACTGTTTTTCGCAATCCTCATATTTTCAGTTCTAAGTATCGCGTTAAATAAACCTTCAAATATAATTGGAAATTTTACAACACCTAAATACAATAATTCAAGACAAATGTATTAACAAAAAGATATGAACTATCATCGTGTACCAAAATAATGATAAAATAGCGAGTTTTTTTCTCGTGGAATATATACAATTTTGGGGAGAAGTGAAACCCTCTGTTATTTAAAATTCAGGTTATTTGGTTTTTTAATGTTCAGTATAATAAACATGAGAAGGCTAAAATTAGTAAAAATTACGATACTAATGGACAATATAAAAGTTATGACTTTTGAAATATAACTCTGAAAAAATAGGATCAGTTATAGAGGGAATCTTACATTTTTCCTGGTATAGAAATTTGTTCTTCAAGAGACATTCATCTGCGAATTTAAGACATTCAAAATATATATTATATAAAAATTCAATGTAAAATTGTGTAAAAAGTAAAAATTTTTTGTAATATATTTTTTATTGAATTCCATAAAATGGGTGGCTTGCGGCGCACTCATCATCCACTAAATCGATTATAAAGAACCATAATGATTACACATAAAGTGGTTTTATCTATATATATAGGGGGTTATTCGACACCAGTACGCCATATTTGAAGGGGGTGAGTAGGGGACGCAAAGATGACTCAGAATCACATACAGTGCGTGCCAAAAGTTTAAGCACAACAATAATTAAAATAAAACTTAAAATATCCGGTTTATTTCAGCATGACGTTTATATGTATACAAAATTGCAATTTCAAATTATATTAAACATTATTAACTTTAAAACTTTATTTTTAATCACAAATTTTGAGAACTACTGTTGCACAATTTAAGCACAAAATTTCTTTTATTAAAATTAATGAAATCTCACAAGCAATTCCTCGCGTATATGATGTTTAGGTATATAAGAAAAACCTGCCTGTTTGTTTCACAGTAATTCAAAATGGTAGGTCTAAATAATTTTCATATTAGGAAGCATAAAAAATCTGGTGTATGAGAGCAAATCAGAAGTCCGTTTCTCTGAAATTGAAGCTTCTGTAAAGAGGTCAAACAATGGAATTTATCAAATATTAGCTTTCAAAAATTTTAATCGAAAATCTCGTTCTTTAAGGCTACGAGTGATCATCTCTGGCAAAGACATGCACATCAGAATCTTGGCTTCACAAGGAATTTTTCTCTTTCTCCAATTAAAATTATCATTGGAGGACAAATATCGAAAAACTATTCATAGAAGAATTTTAGAATAGGGCTATATGAAAAACCGCAGATGATTCGATCACCTGGCTTGACACCATCTCACAATGAAGCTTGATTTCAATAGGCCAAACAGAAAATGTCATTTGGTAATTTGTAGCTTATTGTTATTTTCAGCGATGACAAAAAAATGGAATTTGATGGGACCTGATGAGATTGCTATTGGCATGATCTTCGAAAAGAAACATGTTTAGATGACAGTATGGAAGTGGATTTATGATGGTATGGGCAGCGGTTTGTTTCAATAATCAGCCAACCCTAGCTTTATTCACGGTCCGAAACAATCTGAAAACTACCAAGCGACACTTCCCAGTCATTTGGTTCCATAAGTAGAATTTTTTGGCGGAACAGATTTGACTTTTGAACACGACAACTCTTCAATACATGCCTCCAAATCAACGCCACAGTGGCTTAGCTCAAACATGGGGTTGGTTTTGAGGGGTCTAGGCCTAAGGCCTGATTTGAACTTCATACAAAACCTGTGGGGTAAATTGGCAAATTTAGTTTATGAAAATAGTAAGCAGTATTCTTCATTTGAAGTACTGAAGTTGGCTATTGAGGTTGTTTGGTTTGAATTACAGCCATGGCCAATGCAGAAATCAGTATTATCAATGGAAAACCATGTATTTCAGGTAATTCAATAAAAAGGAACACTAGTCAAGTATTAACATTTTATTTTTACTCGATTTTATAAAATAAATGTCGGATGTGCTTAAATTTTGGCCACACTTATTTTTGTATTTTTGCTAAATTAGATGGTTGAAAATAAAGTTTAAAGCATGATTGTATCAAATATAATTTCAATTCTATATTTGTTTATACATATGAACACTGATTTAAAATAGAGTGTATATTTTATAATTTATTTTAAAATTTTTGTTGTGCTTAAACTTTTGACATGCACTGCAGAATTACAGAATTGAATATGCCTTCTTCATGCGGTAGAGGTCACATAGATTAGAGGCAATAGACATCGCAGCGGTTTAAAAGCAAAAGTTCACTGAATACAATTTGAACGGTATGGCAGAATATTTGTGGTGTTTTGTATGGAGTATGTCAAATACGGAAAGTTAAAAAAATTTCCTTTGGTTTAACTGAAAAATTGTATTAGCAGACTCAAAATTATCATATAAATAAAATTCCAAATCTATTGGAAGTATTCTTGCATCTCGATAGTTATTATACAAAATAATATTAATATTGTCGATAGGCTATTTCAAACAAACAAATTATGACTTAAATAATTTGTTCTTCGTATTATATAAATTTTTAATCATGTTTCTCATATAAAACTAAATTTTTAATCCTGAATTGTCCTGAATTAATCCTGAAAAACAGCATTATAAAGTAGTAGTAAATAAAACTATCAAGTATAACCTATGTCAAATTATAAAAGAAGAATTCATAAAAATTTTATCTACATTTTCTTTCCCAAGAAACTCTGCTTGGCTTAAAATGAGAAAATCAAGCAGATAACAACTGAAAATACCATCATAACTTCCTTTAAATGTCAATATCTCTGACTTTTAAAGTCTGAAAAATCCCAAAATGTTTCTTTTAAAACAGCAAAACTTTATTTTATTAAATAAGTAATCTACTATAGGCCGAGAATCGACGTCTGTAGACGGATAAGTGGAATTCTGGGATGTGCTTCACTGGTGTATGCGATCACAGATTTCCCAATAACGCAATGGTTACAGGCTGTGATACTCGTTACAAAAATATTTAGTTATTTCAAAAGATTTCTTTCTAAAACTTTTTAGTGTGGCAATACGATATTTGTCTTACGAGCGTTGCTTAGCAACGTAGGATAAAAGATGTCAGTTTTTTTAAAGAAAAAATATGGTATTGTAGAGAAATCGAAATGTAACGACTGATGTTTATAATTCCAGCGAATGAACGGTACTTTGGTGAAAATTATGTTAAAATAAAAGTGTTTTTTTTAATAAAATGTCTGTTCATTCATCCTGCAATACAGTACAAGGCATTCGCTTTCATGTTTGAGAGAAGGATTTTTTCCTTGCAATATCATATGGTATAACATTCTGAATGGGCAAGTTTTAGATTAAATGTAGATTATATAATATCGAATATTTAGTTTTGAAAATAAACCAAAGTCAAAAAAATTTATCTTGTTTACTTAATGGATAAAGTGAAGTTGCCTCATTAAAAAAATTAAGTTCTGTTAACAAATTAAAGTCAATGTCAAATTTTCTTGACATCATACCCCATGCAAAGAGCAAACTTTGCTTATTATGCAGTATATGCTCTTTTTTGAGGCAGGAAAAAATAAATAAATGAAACATTTTATGCAGATCCATCATATAATTATTAGAAAATCTAGATATAGTAACATCTGTGATTGATTCCTGAACGTCAAGCTAGAATTTGCCCTGAAAATCCTTATCAATCAATCGGTGTTTCAAATAATCAAAAACCATGCTTTTTCTTAATTCTCTGTGTCTGTTAGAATTCTGTATATCTGAATATAATTTAAAACAGTTTGGAACATGGAGCTTACGAGAATAAAAAAAAATACTACGTTGAAATTTATTATATTATATTTTGCCAACTCTATTCATCTTCAAGATACTTACCTTTTTCACTAGTATTTCCGTGAGTGGTAGACCTTACGTCCCGCCCCCATATCTAATATCTTCTGTTCATAGCGGTCTTTATAAGTTTATTCATTTATTTATTGCACAGAGTTGTAACTTTCGCTACAAGCACAAGCTTGGTTTCATTAATAGTGCTACAAAAATGAAGAGAAACAAACTTATTAGTTTTACAAGCCCAAAGATGAAAGAAAAACCCCTATTAGTTTATCAATTTCTTTACGAATGAGATTTATTAACAGAAGTCTCTGATTTTATCTATATTTACAAAATTACAATTCAACAACCGCTTTTATCAGTATTAAGAAAATCACAATTAAATGTCCCGCCTTTACCAAAATATCTCAAATACTTTAACACTTTGACTCCTAAGCCGGCCGTAACCGGCCATGCAACTTCAATACTGGTGGGGGCGGATTTCGGCCGGTTGATGTTTCGAAAGGGGGAGAAGGCAGATGTTTGAGTGGTCATTAAAGAGATCCTTAAGGGAAAGATAAGAGATGAAAGGCCTGCCATTAATATTTCCCACTACCCGTAGTGAGGAGAAAAGGAGGGAACCTGTGCGGACGAATCCATTCTACAGATTAATTAGTAAGCAAACCTCCGTATACAACTATAATCAGATTTTGAGAACTCTCAGTCAGAGGATTAAGGTACCAAACGCATAATTTACTCGTCAAACATTGAGACCATTAAAATGACCATTATCTTATAATGGGAGCATAAATAAAATTCTTTTCACATACTTCGTTTTAATCACCGCTATAAACATTCCTGCCAAATTCGAAGAAAATCGAACAACGCGTTTGATGGTGGCTAAGTATCAATCAAATGTACAAACAAACAGGCGAAATTCAGAATGAGTGAGTTGAAACATACCTCACATCGCCCGGTCAGGAAACGCTGAATAAAAATGGCAAATGACACCTATTGTAAATAAAAGTGTGACTACACATAGCAGTCATTCCGACGCACCACTGTTTAACCCTTTGATTCCTAAGATAATTGGAATACTCACTTCCCCTCTCAAAAACAGAAATGAAAGCTGACACCCTCCGAATTCTAAGAACTCCCTCCCTTGATCCTAAAACCCTTCTAGGCGAGCTACTCTAATAAGAAAGCGCGCGTTTCAGATGTGAAATCAATCACACCTAACAAAAGGGGGTAAAAACTTCGTAGTGATATTCGGACGTCCACCGTCTTTTGCTTGAAGGGACGGTTGGGACGGTTCCGTATCGATAGAGTTAAAGACGAAGCTTTTATTTGTTTCCCAAGTATCTTAGTAGACGGAGCCGATCTTTCTTCTAAAGAAAGACAACTTGTAATGCGTAGTATTGGCTATAAATCATAATCAGTTTGCTAAAATAGTATTTTGTTACTGAAGTTTATGTTAATTTTTTCAGTTTCAATTACTGACGGTATACCCAAATTCAATAATTATATTCAATTTATTACAGAATTGAATAGCGAGACGAAAAATACATATTAGAAAGATAATCGCGATAATAGATTTGCGTAAAGACAGTTTTCTCAGTGTAACTGAAATAGAAAGTATTTTAATTATTTAATTTGCTTTATCTAAAATATAGAAAAGTGAGATTTTATTTAGAACCACCGATTTCAGCAAATTTTGAGCAATAAATAGAATATACGGTTTCCTTATCCATCGATTGCTGAAACGTTTCTGGATAAATCCGACAATAATGATATTGAATAAAATTTTTGCACAAAAATGTGACCTCTTGTAAAAGTATCACCTTGTAACACTGTCCATCCCAACTGTGTCAAAGACTGTAAAAAATTTTGCTCGAATTCTGTAAACGGTGCTTTACAGTGGCGTTTCTTTTATGACTGGAAAAAACTATTTATTCTCTTGGAAGTCGGTTTCCTAATCAATGGATAAATGTGAAATGGGCAATAAAAGCACAGGATAATTGTTAATAGGAAATTAGACAAAACTGTGCCTTAAATTACATTATGTACCCGCAAATTGTTAGAAAGAGCGAATAATTAATATTTTTCTGTTAAAACTCTTAGCATTCACATCTTAGCGAGAGATTATTATGTGTGTTAAATAATTTCTCGCTGCAAATCTAATAAATAAAATCTGCTTTTGTGTACTATTAAATACACATTTATTTAACAACAAACAAAACAATTAAACGCATGCTAACATAGACTTGTATTAGAAATTTTTGATTCATATCTGTAAGTATAAGCATGACGGTGAAGAAAAATTGAAGTGAACTTACTGTTTTATTACTGTTTCTTCCTTTCTACATTTCGAAGTGAAGCCAGATAAACTAATATGAATCCTATTAGAGCTGAGTATGCATATTGTAAAAGATATAAAGATATATATGGGACACATGGGATAAATCAATTTCCTTTAATGTGTTTATTAAATATCTTCAATGTAATATAGGGAATATTCATTTTGATTATATTGTTACCAAAATCTTCCTGTGGGTGTGATGAAAACAGTACAATAAGCAGAATAATGGAGAAGAACGCTTTATTCCACAAATATTCTTGAAAACACGAAGCACAGATGACAAAATAAATGGCACTTTAGCAGCAAATTAGCAGCAGAAGCGGACAGAATGGCACCAATAATAATATAAACAGCATTAAGAATAGCACTGAGCGTCTAACAGTTGACCAATTCGCAATTTGACGAGACTCCAAAGATATTTCGAAGACTCGTTTTCTCGTTTTGCCCCCTGGTATTTATAATTTTCCCGAAAGGACGTGACGTCAATGGAATATTCCAGAAGGATCTGAATTTCTTTGTTCCTACTGGAGCAACAGCCATAATTCTTGCATATTCGGAACCTTCAATTTGTCGCCAAATAGTCGCCAAGACTATCCAACAAAACCTTTGTCTAAAAGTCTCTTTCCAAGCATAACACTAACAATGCAGGGAAGTGACAATACAGGTTCATAATATTATGTATTGATGTTTAAGGATGTATATGTTTAGGGTCGAAGATCAATATCAGTAGCCAAGTTTAGTTAATGTTTAATAAAATTCAATTTTGAAGCAACACGAGGGTTACTTCGGTTGGAGCTCGTATTTTTGGAACATGTCAATGTGACGGAGACACCCAAGCCCACAGAACTCTCTCCAAACTTCCACTTCATACTATAAGGTGTATCGTCTGCTAAAAGGCATAGGGAAACAAAAAAAAAACAAATCTATCATTTTTAAGTTTCCAGTGCATTGACGTGTTTGCCAAGCGGACGTTTGGGGAAAATTAGGCACGCTTTTAAATATATAACTTGTATAATTCGCCAATCTCGCGCTTAGATGTACTTGTAGAAAATATCCAAGCGGAAAAAGATCATGAAGGCAGTTGCTTGTGAAAATCTACTAGATGTATTCACTTATATAAAATCGAATTGTCTTCTATATTTGTAGTGTTGCCATCAGGTTTCATTAAACTCAGAACAAAAAATAAAAATTTATGTTATCGTTTGAGAAATAGATCTGAAAATTTAATTAATTTTTTCATCTATGATCTTTAAAGGAACACTGATCAACACTAAACATAATTATATTTCGAAGCATGGAAGAAATTGAAGTGTATGTGATTATAATTCTCACGTGTTACTTTTTGAAATTTATTCCCTAATAAATTTAGAATCTGTCCAAAGGCTAGAATTGTAATTCTGTACCAAAAATTTATCAAAACAAAAAAAATCTTTAATTTGACATGCCAAGAAATATTCTTATAATAAATTATATCCCGATTTGAGCTGATTTGCCAACTTATCAATTATTACCATAAGGATCTATTTTAAGAATAGCATGAGAAACCTAATACAGGTTGTTGAAAACTCTTCTCTGGGAGATCGACTCAGATATACTTCATTTAGAACTGAAAAAACTGAAAAATGTTCTGGATTTTCTTTTTTTTTATTTTCTAATTACCAAATATTTTATACAAGTAAAGCATTCTTATTAAGAGCTCTTAATTACAAAGATTCCTTAGTTGTAACTGTGATGGCATAATTAAATACAAATAGTAGTTTGTACATCCGCGCGCACATCTGCTGAAGTCCCTAATGTATAGAATCGTTAAAGGAAGCTGGTTACGGGGGACATAGACTGTTAAACCTTAAAATTTCGATTTTGTGATTAAAAAAATATTATTCCTCTGTCTTTTCTGAACAATTTAAAACATTCTGCGTTAAAAAATTCCATACTTATGAAAGTTATGGAGGTAAATGTATCAAGTATTCAACTTAAACATTGAATATGGCCATAACTTTAAACCGCTATACCTCAAAATATGTTTTTTTATATTCCCAGCACGATATCTCAAGAACTATTGAATATTTTTACATAAAATGTTTACTTGATATATATTGTGCTATGTTCTACAAATTGAATCACATTTGTGTACATATGTCCTCCAAAGAACTTTTTTGGGGAGTTTAGAAAAGTTGAAATTTTAAATATTTCTAACACTTTTATTTTAAATTATTGTCTAGAATAGAAATTAAATTTAAATGTTAATAAATTGTGGTTCAGTTTCTTAAATAGACTGTTTGGATTATTTAGATATCCAAAATTCTAACAAAAGTTTTTTTCCGTAATCATGCGCGCAAGGTGACAATCTCATTTTTCTACAAAAATTATACCCATATTTATTAATCTCTCAAAAAAATACATTACAATATAAAAGTTTAAAATTGTGTGCACTATAAGAGAAAGAACATATATTTTTCTAGAAAAAAGTGTGACTTCGCCAATTGCATTGTTTCAGAGATATAATGTATCGAATTTGACAGTTTTCCACATTTTTTCGAGGTTTAAGAGTCGTATGTCTCCTTAAAAGAACACCCTTTTCTATTTTTTTGCCTACCACTATCGGTTGCATCAAAACATTAAATATAAAGTGTCTCATGAATGGCGTTCCGCGGCGAAAGTTTTAAGTAGTATCCACTTTTTGATACAAGGCAGACATGTTCAAGTGCTTGCCGAGTTATATACAAGAAAGATACGACTTATTTTCCTAATTTCGTTAAGATCTGCTTTTCTGGAACATTCAGAAATTCAGACAATTATTAACGAGTCACAACTATTTCATCTTTTTGTAAACGTAAATAAATATCTCCTCTGACGCTTTGAAAATATGACCAAATGCCTATATTGTCAGTTGGTTACATTTACAAAGTTCAGACTTGCAATCAAAGATAATAAGTGGTCAAAAGAAGCTTCTCTTTATTAATAAATTATTCATACTTGAATCTCGACAAATATGGCGTCGTGATGTCTCCCCTTTTCACACGACGGGTAGTCGAGAGCACACCAGCTGGTGTCCCCAAGTGAACAACACAAAATGAGCGTAGGTAGGTCATAAATCTGCGAACCATACGCAAGCCTACTAGGGACCAGTGGAGAGAGATTCCTTTAGCTTTCAGTGGCAATAACCACCCGCGTTTAAGCCGACAAAGACCTCCGTTTAAGGTTTACCACAACCAATCAACACCATGATGGAAGGCACACGACTGCAGTTGGGTGATTTGTCCAGCTTGAGGACGAATCACCAGGAGGCAAGACAACAACCACTCCCCTGTCTTCTGAAGGTAAGATGTTTAAAAGAGAGAGAAAGACAGAAAGAGGAGAGAGATGAAAAAGTAAAAGGGCCGAGTGCTACCTCCGTTGTTTCTGTGAATCCGGGTACCGGGAATTGGAACTCAGCTAGAGAGACGGGCGGTTTTTCATCCCGTGTGTTGCCGAAAGCATCTCGGCTGGAATGGTGTCCCTTTGGTGGATCTTTCTGCTTTTATCGAGCGTTTGTTTAACCTCGATATTTTATACCGACCCTCGGTATTTCTCATAACTCACCCGGAAATATCTGTGTATTGCTGAACAGTGGCGTAACTAGGTGGGGCGGGCCTTAGGCGCAATTGCAAGGGGGCGCAAAATTATGGAATTAATTGGTTGAATTTAACATGAAGGTAAGATTTTTTGAAGCTCTAATTCCCAAGATTCTTAAAAATTGAAACAGTTTGAACAAAGTGTGGAGAAATCCTAAGGATGGATACATTTTTACAACTCGGAAACCTCAAGCTGTGACAAAATAACAAGTAATATTATATTTCGTAGATTTTCTGACCGAAACCCTCATCGTGAAATTAAAAACACGTTTAGATCTCCCACCCTACCGGGACAAAAATTAGTTTATCGATGGGGGAGAAATAAGGGAACCTGGTTAAGGCTAATTATCTGCGCATGGTTCCTGTTTCATTCTTCTGACCCGATTGTTCCTATGGTTTCCAACGGTATGCATGATTCATACTGAATGATTGTCAACTTCTTCGGAAATTTGTCGTAAACGGTTAGCAGAAGTGCCATTCCTATTTTCAATCAGCAAAGAGTGACGAACGGAAAATATACCTCCATTTTTTGCGTAGTGTAAGAGCTCTCCAGAAAATAAAAAAAAGTAAGTTTGCTATCTTTGCATTGTTTATAGTACTGAATATTTGCATAATGTGTAGGATTAAAATGCCATAATGTTTATTTTAGATTTTTATTTCGAAAACATAGATGCCTAGACCCTTTTCTGCCAAACGAGAAAAAAAAAACTCGAGAGAGAGAAAAGACAGCATAAAGTTTTGCAATTGCTGGTAAATATTAAACAGATCTTGCAAACCTTAAAAATAGATCTTAATTTGACATTGAAAAAAATTAATTTCCGTAAAAATAGCAAGGATTTGCTCAAAGAATTTACATTAAAAATGCTAAAGAATTAAATAAGTATGTAAGAAGATTTAAATTTCAATTATGAAGTATATCTCAAACGTTCTGCTACGTTTATAGCAGATCTTTTCCCCAAAAAATGAACTTTAAACAAAGTAATTATGCCTTTTCCACTTACTTTTCTTTTGTATATTGTGAAAAGGTAGTTTTGAAAATTATTATCCTGAACATGATGAAACTTAATTCTAAGAAATGATGTCGTCTTGCCGAAGAATTAAGTTCTTATGGGCATGATGTATATATTTTCATCTATTTCAGATAATTTTATTCTTAATTTAAATTTTAGACTGATTACAGTTTTTTCTTTCTACATTTCCCAGATAAACTAATATGAATCCTATTATAGCTGAGTGTCCATATTGTAAAAGATACAAGGAAATAACACATGTCATTAAATAACACATACTTTAATGTGTTTCTTAATGGTCTTTAATGAAATATAGAGTTTATTCATTTTAAATCAATTGTTACGAAAATCGTGCTGTGGGTTTATGGTGGAAACAGTCCAACAATGGAGGATAAAGGAGGACGACGCTATATTTCTCGAATATCCTCGAAAACACGACGCACAGATGACAAAAGAAATATCACTTTAGCTGCAAATTAACAGCACAAGCAGATAGAATCTCACCATTCATAATAGAAACAGCACTAACAATAGCACTCAGCGACCATCAGCTGACCAATTCGCAATTTCACAAGAATCCAAAGATATTTCGAAGACTCGTTTTCTCGTTTTGCCACCTGGTATTTATAATTTGTCCGAAGGACGTGACGTCAATGGAATATTTCTGAAGGATCTCCATTTCTTTGTTCTAACTGGAGTAACAGCCGTAATTCTCGTATATTCGGGAACTTTCATTTTGTCGACAAATAGTCGCCAAGGTCAGGACTTACTGGCAAGCCTCTTCCCAGCATCCAGTGAAACCTCTACAAATGTATCTTTCCAAACATAATACTAACACTGCAGGTAAATGACACTGCAGGTTCGTAATAATATGCATTGATGTTTAAGGATGTTTTTGTTTATGTTCAAAGATCAATAACAGTAGCAAAGTTTATTTATTTTTTACTAAAATGCAATTTTGAAGCAACACGAATGTTATTTCCAGACCAGCGCGTATTTTTGGAACGTATCCATGTGACGGAGGACACTTGAGATGGCCGGACCCTCTGCAAACTTCCACTGTACACCATAAGGTGTATCGTCTTCTTAAAGGCATCAGGAAACAAAAAAGCAACTCTAACATTTTTAAGTTAACAGTGCATTGACATGTCTGCCAAGCGGACGTTTTGGGGAAAATTAGACACACTTTAAAACCTAACTTGGTTTCATTCTCCAATTTAGCGCTTAGATGTGCTTGTAGAAAATATCGAATGGAAAAAAATCGTGAAGACACTTACTTGTGAGTATCTACCAGATGTATTCACTTATATAAAGTCGAATTGTCTTCTATATTTCGAGTGTTGCCATCAGATTTCATTGAACTCAGAACAAACAATAAAAATTAATGTTATCGTTTGGGAAATAGATCTGAAAATTTAGTTAATTTTTTCATCTATGATCTTTAAAGGAACAGGGATTAACATTAAACATAATTATAGTTTGAAGCATGGAAGAAATTGCAGTGTATGTGATTATAATTCTCACGTGTTACTTTTTGAAAAATATTCCATAATAAATTTAGTATCTGTAAAAAGGCTAGAATTGTAATTCTGCACCAAATATTTATGTATCGTCCGCTTAAAGGCATCAGGAAACAAAAAAGCAACACTAACATTTTTAAGTTAACAGTGCATTGACGTGTCTTCTAAGCGGACGTTTTGGGGAAAATTGGACACACTTTTAAATATATAACTTGTATAATTCGGCAATTTAGCGCTTAGATGAACTTGTAGAAAATATCCAATGGAAAAAAGATCATGAAGGTAGTTGCTTGTGAAAATCTACTAGATGTATTCACTTATATAAAATCGAATTGTCTTCTATATTTGTAGTGTTGCCATTAGGTGTCACTGAACTTAGAACAAAAAATAAGAAATAATGTTATCGTTTGGGAAATAGATCTGAAAATTTAACTAATTTTTTCATCTGTGATCTTTAAAGGAACAGGGATCAACATTAAACATAATTATAGTTCGACGCATGGAAGAAATTGCAGTGTATGTGATTATAATTCTGACGTGTTATTTTTTGAAATTTATTCTCTAATAAATCTAGAATCTGTTCCAAGGATAGCATTGTAATTCTGAACCAAAAATTTATCAAAACAAAGGAAATTCTTTATCTTGACATGCCAAGAAATATTCTTATAATAAATTATATCCCGATTTGAGCTGATTTGTTTACTTATCAATTATTACCGTAAGGATCTATTTTAAGAACAGCATGAAAAACCTAACCTTGTTGAAAACTCTTGTCTGGGAGTTCGACTCAGAGAGAGGATATACTCCATTTACAACTGAAAAATTTGCTGTATTTTTTTATTTTCAAATTACCAAATATTTTATACAAACAAAGCTTTCGTTTTAATAGCTTTTATTTACAAAGATTCCTTAATTGAAATTTCTGATGACATAATTACATACAAATAACAAAAACGAATGGATGTGTGAGTTTCCACATACGCACGCACATCTGCTGAATTCCCTAATGTATAGAATCGTTAAAGGAAGCTGGTTAAGGGGGACATAGACTGTTAAACCTCGAAAATTTTCGATTTTATGAAAAAAGAATATTATTACCCTGTCTTTTCTCAACAATTTAAATCAAACCGCGTTAAAAAATTCCATAATTATGAAAGTCATGAAGGTAAATGTATCAACAATTCAACGTAAACATTGAATATGGCCATAACTGTAAAGCGCTATATCTCAAAATGTGTTTTTCGATATTCCGCGAACGATATCTCATGAACCTTTGAATATTTTTACATAAAATTTTTACTGAATATGTATTGTGCTACAAAACCACACTCGTGTACATATTTCCTCCAAGGAACTTTCTTGGTGTTTAGAAAAGTTGAAATTTTAACTATTTTTAACTTTTTTAATTTAAATTGTTATATAAAATATAAATTAAATTTAAATGTTAATAAATTGTGGTTCAGTTCCTTAAATAGACTGTTTGGATTACTTATGTACCCAAACTTTCGTTTTTAGGCAAAAGTTTTATCCGTAATCATGCGCGCGAGGTGACTATCTCATATTTCTACAAAAATTATACCCATATTTATTACTCTTTTAAAAAAATACTTTAAAATTTAAAGGTTTAAAAATGTGTGTACTTTAAGAGAAAGAACATACATTTTTCCAGAAGAAAAGTGACTTTGCGAATATCATTTTTTCAGAGATATATTGTATCGAATTTGACAGTGTTCCCCATTTTTTCGAGGTTTTCGAGTCGCATGTTTCCTTAAAAGAATGGCCTTTTCTATTTTGTTGCCTACCACTATCGGTTGCAACAAAACTTTAAATATAATGTGTCTCATGAATAAGGATGAGCGGAGATATCTTGATGCAATCTGTATTATCTAATACAAGGCAGGCATGTTCTACTCCTTGCCGAGTTATATACAAGAAAGAAACGGCTTAGTTTCCTAGTTTATGTAAGATCTGCTTTTCTGAAACATTCAGAAATTCGGTCAATTATTTAAGAATCGCAGATTTCACTTTTTATAAACGTAAATAAATATCTCCTCTGACGCTTTGTAAATATAACCAACTGTTGATATTGGCAACTTGTTATATTTATGAATTTCGGAGACTTGCAATCAAAGATAATAACTGGTCAAAAGAAACTTCTTTATATTAATAAATTATTCATACGTAAATTGTGACAAATATGGCATTGTGATGTCTCCCCTTTTCCCACGACGGGTCGACCAGATCACACCAGCTGGTGTCCCCGAGGGCAGATCACAAAATGAGCGTAGGTGGGTCATAAATCTGCTAACCATACGCAAGCCTACAAGGGCCCAGTGGAGAGAGATTCCTTTAGCTTTCAATGGCAATACCACTGGCGTTTAAGCCGACAAAGGCCTCCGTTTAAGATTGAGCACATCCAATCAACACCATGAAGGAAGGCACATGATTGCAGTTGGGTG
Organism: Araneus ventricosus; assembly: GCA_013235015.1. Taxonomy (NCBI): domain Eukaryota; kingdom Metazoa; phylum Arthropoda; class Arachnida; order Araneae; family Araneidae; genus Araneus; species Araneus ventricosus. The sequence continues at coordinate 66,123 of BGPR01005618.1, read as the reverse complement.
ATTTGTCTAGCTTGAGGACGAATCACAGGGAGGCAAGATAGCAACCACTCCCCTGTCAGAGAGGGAAAGACAGAAAGAGGAGAGAGATGAAAAAGTAAAAGGGCGGAGTGCTACCTCCGTTGTTTTGGTGAATCGGGTTCCTTGGATTGGAACTCAGCGAGACGGAATGGCGGTGTCGACCCCGTGTTTTGCCGAAAGAATCTCGACTGGAAAGGTGTCCATTTGGTGGATCGTTCTTCATTTATCGAGCGTTTGTTTAACTTCGATATTTTACACCGACCCTCAGTATTTCTCATAACTCACTCTGAGTTTTATTTGTGTATTGCTGATCAGTGGCGTAACTAGGGTGGGGCAAGCGCCCTAGGCGCAATTGCAAGGGAGAGCAAAATTAAGGAATTAATTGGTTAATTTAATATAAAAGTAGGATTTTTTGAAGCTCTCATTCTCAAGATTCTTAAAAATTGAAATAGTTTCAACAAAGTGTGAGGAAATCCTAAGGATGGATTCATTTTTACAACCCGGAAACCTGAAGCTGTGTCAAAATAACAAGTAATATTATATTTCAGAGATTTTCTGAAGTTAAACATTTTTAATTTTTTAATCTCATTTAATTATAAAATACGAAATTCCTAATGGCAATTCTGTTAACTTCAGTTTTACACTGCATAATATGAATGAATATGAATTTATAAAATTACACTTTCATAATTCTATTTCTACACTTTGCTGATTCATACTTTGTATGTTTATTTCACACTCCCACTTCATTTTTGAACGGGACAGTGAAAATATAATTTATACCGAACTGCAGTTCTAAATTGAAAGAGAAATTTTGAAATGGCGGGATATTTTGACAAGAATACTTTACTTTATTAAGTACCTATATACCCAAAATTTAGTTTTGAGAGGACATAGAGCATCTCTTCAATTCGGCAATAAAGTTAATGAAGAATATTTTCTAAATTTAATAAACCTTCTATCGATTTTTGACCCTGTTTTGAAACAGCACTTGTTCTATGTGAAAAATACTCCGTTATGCACATCTTATCTCTTGCCGAGGATGCAGAATGAATTCATACATTTAAAGGCGTCAGCTGTGCATAATAATTTATTAAAACGTATCCTTAAAGCTAAGTATTTTGGCCTTCTTTTCGATTCTACACCGGATCAGGCTAATCTTGAACAGATGGCAGAAGCAGAAAGATTTGTAGATACAGTATGCATTTGGTGAAAGTTTTTAGGCGTCATTCTAGTAAGCATGAAAGACGCAGAAAGTTTGGTAGAATGTATTTTAAACCAACTAAGAAACGATGCAATAGATTTGGAGGAATTTCGTTCACAGTGATATGATAATGTAGCAGTAATGGCTGGCTATATAACTGGTGTACAGAAAAGAATAACGGAAAAAAATTTTGAAATTTTTATTAATTGCGATAACCATTCACTTAACCTAGTCGGAGTTCATTCTGCCGAAAAAGATCCTGTAATGGTTACATTTTTTGGCACTATTCAAGCTCTCTATATGTTTTTCTCTCGTTCAACTTCTTGTTGGGAGAAAATTGAAAGCACTATACCAATTACCGATAAATCTGAGAGTGAAACGAGATGGAGCTCGAGAGCAGAAGCACTGAAGCCGGTAACTAAATATTAAGACTAATTGTTATATCTTCTGCATAACATGCTAGAAGATGCTGACGAAACTCCTGAAACTAAATCGGATGCAAGAAGCTTATGCAATTGAATGCTTACTTATGATTTTTTAACACTTTTGGGATTTTGGGAAAAACATAATCACTCGAATCGATAGAATTCAGAAACGATTACAAGACCCTTCTATGAATTTCCACAGCGCAGCTCTAGATATAAAAGCACTAAAAGATTATTTTAACAATGATAGAGGATGCATAGTAAATGTAGCGCAGAAAATAGGCGAAGTCTTGTGTGAAGAATGGAACGTACAGTTTGAAAAACGGCCAAGAAAAAAAAAGAAAATGGTAGGTGAGAAATCTCAAGAAGCTGGTTTATCTGCAAGAAATGAAATGGAAAGGGTGATGAAAAGCACTCTCGACCTCATCCACATGGAGATAAATGAAAGACATTTTAATTTGAATGAAATGGATCTCAAATTCAGATTTCTTTTGAATGTGGAAGAATTGTTTTATGGACATAATACCGATGTTCCGATGGAAAACTCTAAATTTTGGGTGATTTCTACATTCGGGATTTTAACGGCTTAGAACTTCATGATGAAATTCTTGATTGCAGGATGCTATTATCAAGTCGGCTGCCTGAAGAAATCAAAGCACCCGAAGAGCTTCTGCAATTCACTGTCAGCTATGGCGATGAAAGTATCTTTCCGAATCTCCGAATAGCTCTACAGATACTTTTGACCATAGCAACATCTATTGCAAGCTGCGAGAGATCTTGAAGGAAACTGAAGCTGATACTTTCATACCTCAGAGCTTAAATGGGGCAAAACAGACTCTGTGACTCAGCTCTTTTGAATATAGAGAAAGCAGTAACAGAAAAAACTGACTTTAATGAAAGTATAAACACTTTTGCTTCATTAATAGCGAGAAAAGTTCAATTGTAACATTTCAGATAACCTAAAGCCTTAAACTTTTTCAGAAAAAATGTATATTTTTTATGCACATAAACACTGTCTACTAAAATAATAAGGAAGTACAATTTTTCACGTCGTAAACAAATTTATAACGTAATAATTTTAAATCACGTTTGAATCAGCATTTTTTTCCTGCAGTAGCGTATCCCGCAATTACATGTAATGAATTTTAACTTTGTCATAAGAGGCTAGATAAAACATTAAAATTTATTAGTTATAAATTTTGATTAATAAATTGAAAGATATATATAAAATTATATGATGCATTATATTATGAATATTATTACATATATTAGTCAATAAAGTTTTTTATGATCTTTTCTGTATAAGGAAAACATTTGATTTAATGTTTAGAGTTTTTAGATACTGAATGTGGGCAAAAAAGTAATGTATATATTTTTTCCATTATTATTCATATGTGTGTGTGCTTTTTTAATGGATTAAAAGATTTGTGCACATTTTATATTACTTTTGAAATACGAAATAAACGGAAAGCACCTTTTAATTATAAATTTCTAATATATCTAAACCTTCTTACAAACTTTTAATTTCTTATTTTGGCTATATTTATGGGATAAAGGTTAATTTGCACCAAATTTTCTCTGAAAATTCAATGAAAATTTGTTAAAGAAAATCTGTTTTGTGTAAATCCTATGAACTGAAAAATGTTCTATATGTTGCTTTTTAAGTTTATTTCCATTTTTAATATGTGCACTCCACAGCATAAAGTTTCTGAAAAGAAAATTAGTCTCACATTTCAAAAGACAAAAGGTGTGGGCGGCTCAGTTTTATGTAGTTACGCCACTGTTGCTGAACTCACATGCTAGAACTGTAATCTTAGTGTATTCTCACCGTTTGTAATTTCGACGTTGTCAAATAACGCGTTCCTCGTCTAAGACCTTAGACTGTATCTCAATGACTGTCGCGATCAGGGACTTGGTTTATATTTGATCTTAAAATATGTATTTATTAAAATGTGCATATTATTAAATCTAGGAAATTAATCAAGACATTTCATTAAAATTATGATGCTGAAAATTAGTGACTTCTTTAAGTCTGCTGATCCTTGATCAAACCTCGGTCCAACTAGGCCACGACACTACAGCGTCAAGAATTTTTTTGTTTATATGTCATTAAAATTCTGTTACGTAGAATGTATGGGAAACTATCTGACACTGTTCAATCCAGAGAAATATAGACGGCCAAAAGTATGAAGGGAAGTGTTCAACTCTCGTCTTTCTCGCATACAATACTTTTCTCTGCGTGTGTATATCGTATTACAGTCAACAGAATGAGTGTACATATTTGGCCTAAATACCGCTGACCGTCAGAATTCTGTATTTTAAATATAAAAACCATATTGATTTCAAGGCATATAATAAAATGTCATTTATCTAGATTCTTGTATAAATTTCTAGTTTATTGAACTGTGGTCAGTTAAGTCGTTGAAGTTTTGAGTTAACCCTTTTCTATATTCACAAATAGACAGACTGTCCAACGGAAGATGAATATGGTCCAAAATTTCTTGCAAAACAAAATCTTTAGCTTAGTTGCGATGTATCAAATGCAATCCTGCTCTGTCATTGTTTCTTGATTTATCGTTGATACATGGAGATAGACTTCTTTCGGTAGATATTCTCCAAAACATCTCTAGAACTTTTGTGACCGCATGCGAAATTTTATTTAACTAGCTGGTTGTATTTCTTAGTTATCGTGTTTCCAGACAAATCGGCAGAGACGTAAGATAACCACCTACAGAATTTCATTAACCAGAATTTGCTCATCTAACTCAGCAATCTTACTGAACATTGCTCAGTTAGCTTGTTGTGATTTTCAGTTTACACATTTACATTACAATGAAGAGACAAATGGAAATGATGTTAAGGCTATCAGGGACCATCAAAATGAGTTTTTTAAAATTTTCAACTGATAAATTGTATATTTTGCAGGCATTAATAGGAGCACTATATAAGAGAACATACAAAATTCTCCTGCAATATATTTATTTTTTAGTTACGGGTATAAATGTAATTTTTAATAACAATTAATGGACCTTAATGTAAATGCTCCAAGCGCTTCATTTCTTGTTCAAATTTCATGTCATTTTATTTAAGTGTGAATATATTTATATGGGGAAGAATTTCTGACATTCATATAGAATTTTTTTTATTATTAATATGTAAATATTTTCTTCCATATCAAATATTGGGCTTATTTGTTTCCAAAATAAATAATATCGAGTTATTATGTGGATTCATTTTAAAATTACTTTCTGAAACATAAAAATTAATCCCAATTTTTGTTTGAAAAAGATTTGAGTAACTAATTAAAAAATTAGAATTAAATCGAGTAATTTTGGAGCTCCTGGAACATTTATGAGAAAGATTATTAATTATTATTAAAAATTACTTTTAGAACCATAACTCAAAAATAAATAAATATATTGAATTGAAATTTTTTGTGTTGTCTTATATAGAGCTCCTATTAATGCCTGTTAAATTTCAAATGGTTTAGTTGAAAATTTAAAAAAATTATTTTGGCGGTCAACGGAATCATAGATTTGGTACGATATTTGGTACGGAACTGCAATTTTGGTATGGTAACGATGTACTGAATTATTTAACTATGTACTTTAGTTTCGGAGTTATCGTGTTAATAGACAAATCTACAGAGAAATAAATGTAATTCTAAAAATGGTTTCTTCGGACTCTTGAAAGTTTCAAGCTTTTTGATTCGTAAAAATCTTCAGATGATTGCCAAAAGAAGCAGATGCTGGTTAAAAGATCGAAGCAATTGCAATACTTGTTCTATCTTTACTTCGTATACGAGAAATAAAAGTTGAAAAATTAGAGCCTGGAAAGTGACTCAGATATGATGAATCCAGTGGCGGCTCGTGAGCTCAGAAACGAGGAGGGCTGCAAAAAATATTTAACAATAGAATACAATTTTAGAAGCTACTTTATCTATAAGTAGGCAACATTTTTTAATTCGACATCCAGATGTGAAATCTCCTACTTTTCAAACAAAGTAACTAATCAGCAAATGACATTTTATATTAGTTTTACTAATAAAAATTAAAGTGTATGTTGATATAACGATTCTTTCCATTAAAATTCCAAAATTACATGCAGTATATCTTAAGAAAGTAGTAGGGAGACAAAAAACACATATCTGAAATAAAACCGTGTTTATAGATTTGCGTAAAAATATTTTTTTCAATGTAACCGATATAGGGAAAGATATAATTAATTCATTTGCTTTAACTAAAATGCAAAAAAATATGAGATTCTGTTTGGAACCATCAATTTTAGCAAATGTTGAGAAATTATTAGTGAATGATGTATCCTTTTTACACGGGATTGCTCATAGCCTCCTGTATAAATCCAAAAATAATGCTATTGTATAAAACTTCTGCACAAAAATGAGTCTTAATTTTTTTTCTGACTGGAAAATAGGTACCTTGGTAACACCGTTCATCCTAACTTGCGTCAATTGTTTAGAGAAAATTGCGCTCGATATCTATAGCAGTTGCTTTATAGAGTCGGTTCTTTTATGGACTGGAAAAAGTATTATCTTCTTCTTCTTCTTTCTAATCCTTCTGATCTAAAACAGATCAAATCCATAGGGGTCGTTCACGTTCAACAGCTCCAACACGAAATACGGCCGCCGATCATACACCAAGGGAACACAGTTAAGTCGATGCTGCGGAGTGGCCTCAGTCATGTTGCACTTTGTGCAGATATTGAACTTCTTATCACCAGAAGAGAATTTGAGGGTTTTTAAGTGACCGGATGTTAAGAGAGCTAAAGCTGTTTGGTCTTTCCTATCCCCCTTAAAATGTATAGCAGCACCCGGGCCTTCACTAAGATACCATGAATGAGTTGGCGGATGCCTCCAAGAAATTATTCTCAAGAAAAGTATTCTCTTGACTCGAGCAATTAAAAAATATGATAATTGTTAGTAGGTAATTAGACAAAACTGTTCTTTAAATTGCATTATGTGCCTACAAATTTGTTAAAAAGAGTGAATAATTAATTTCTTCTGTTCAAACTCTATGCATGTTGTTAAATAATCTTGCGCTGCAAATACACTCCGTCCATTTTGATAGACTTGTGATTTTTATTTACGAAAAAGGTGCTTCCAATCAAAGACCTTAAATCCCGCTGTCCAATTCTTTAGATCGTCCCATGCTGTCATTTCTTAATTATGCATAATTCAATTTATTAGTTAATAATATTAATTAATTAATTTTGGTCTCAAGAGGATAAAATCTGCTTTTTTTCAATAATAAATTTACGCTTCTTTAGCTAGAAACAAAACAATGAAACACGACATAGATTTTTATTAGAAAGTTTTTGTCCATGACTACAAATGACAGCATGAGTGCGAAGAAAAATTGAAATGCACTTGCTGTTTATTTCTTTTTCTTTCTTTCCACATTTTCCAGATAAACTAATATGAATCCTATTAGAGCGGAGGATCCATATTGTAAAAAATATAAGGAAGTAACACATAGAGTAAGTCTGCTTCCTTTCCTGTGTTTCTTAATGATCTTCAATGAAATATAGAGATTATTCATTTTAAATCAATTGTTACGAAATTCGTCCTGTGGGTGCATGGCAAAAACAGTCCAACAAACAGGATAATGGAGGACGACGCTTTATTTCACGAATATTCTCGAAAACACGACTCACAGATGACAAAAGAAATAGCACATTATCAGCACAAGCAGACAGAATGTTACCAATCATAATAGAAACACCACTAAGAAGAGTACTCAGCGTTCAAAGGCTGACCAAATCGCAATTTGACGAGACTTCAAAGATATTCGAAAGACGTTCCCTCGTTTTGAACCCCGGTATTTATAATTTTCCTACCAGGACGTGACGTCAATGGAATATTCCAAAATGAGCTCCATTTCTTTGTTCCTACTGGAGCAACAGCCATAATTCTCGTATATTCGGGAACTTTCATTTTGTCGACAAATATTCGCCAAGTTCAGGAGGTACTGTCAAGGCCTCTTCCCAGCATCCAGTAAAACCTCTGGAAATATATCTTTCCAAACATAACACTAACATTGCAGGGAAGCGAAATTACAGGTTCGTAATATTATGTATTGATGTTTAAGGATGTCTTTGTTTATGTTCATAGATCAATAACAGTAGCAAAGTTTATTTAATTTTTACTAAAATTCAATTTTGAAGCAGCACGAGTGTCATTTCGGTAGGAGCTTTTATTTTTGGAAGGTGACGATGTGACGGAGACACCTTAGGCGGCAGGACCCTCTCCAAACTTCCACTGCAAACCATAAGGTGTATTGTCTTTTAAAAGGCACCGGGAAGCAAAAAAAAATATCTAACATTTTTAGTTTCCAGCGCATTGACGTGCCAGCCAAGCGGACGCTTTGAGAAAAGTTAGACACACTTTTAAATATAAAACTGTTATAATTTGCCATTTTTGCGCTTAGATGTGCTTGCAGAAAATATCCCATGGAAAAGCATTATGAATGTAGTCCCTTTCGAAAAACTACCACATGTATTCACTTACATAAAGTCGAATTCTCTTCGATATTTGTAGCATCGACATCACATTTCATCGAACTCAGAACAAACAATAAAAAATAGATATGAAAGTTTGATTCATTTTTTCATCTATGATCTTTAAAGGAACAAGGATCAACATTAAACATAAATATAGTTCGAAGCATGGCAGAAATTGCAGTGTATTTGGTTAGAATTCTCACGCTTTACTTTTTAAAATTTATTCCCAGATGAAATTAGAATCTGTCCCAAGGCTAGAATTGTAATTATGCATCAAAAATTTATCAAAAAATTCCTTATTTTGACCTGCCAGGGAACATTCTTATAATAAATTATATCCTAATTTGAGCTGATTTGTTAACTTATTATTACCATTAGGTTCTATTTATAGAATAGCATGATAAACCTATTCAGGTTGTCGAAAACTCTTCTCTGGGAGATCGACTCAGACAGGATGTACTCAATTTACAACTGAAAAATTTGCAGGAATTTAGTTTTTTTTAAAATTTTCTAATTATTTTATATAAGTAAAGCTTTCGTTTTAATAGCTCTTATTTACAAGGATTCCTTAGTTGTAACTGCTGATGACATAATGACATACAAACAGCAAAAACGAATGTATGTGTGAGTTTGCACATCCGCACACACATCTGCTGAACTCCCTAATGTATAGAATCATTAAAGGAAGCTGGTGAAGGGGGACATACGACTGTTAAACCTCAAAAATATTCATTTTATGAAAAAAATACTATCCCCCTGACTTTTCTGATCAATTCAAAACAATCCGCTTTAAAAACTTCCCATAATTATGAAAGTCATGAAAGTAAATGTATCAGCTCTTCAACGTAGACATTGAATATGGCCATAACTTTAAAGCACTACATCTCAAAATGTGTTTTTTTTTATATTGCGCGCACGATATCTCAAGAACTATTGAATATTTTTACATAACAATTTTACTGAATATGTATTGTGCTATGTTCTACAAATTGAACCAGATTTTCGTACATATTTCCTACAAAGAACTGCTTTTGTGGGGGACTTTTAAAAGTTGAATATTTAACTATTGTTAACATTTTTATTTTAAATTGGTATATAAAAAATAGAAATTAAATTTAAATGTTAATAAATTGAGGTTAAGTTTTTTAAATAGACTGTTTGAATTACTTAGATACCATAACTTTTGTGTTTAGACAAATGTTTAATCCGTAATCATGCGCAAAAGGTGACTATCCCATTTTTCTACAAAAATTATACCCATATTTATTACTCTCTCAAAAAATACATTCCAATATAAAGGTTTGAAAATCTGTGTACTATAATAGAAAGAACATATATTTTTCCAGAAAATAAAAGTGACTTTATGAATTGCATTGTTTCAGAGATATAATGTATCGAATTTGACAGTTTAAGAGTCGTGTGTCTCCTTAAAAGAACGCCCTTTTCTATTTTGTTGCCTACCACTATCGGTTGCAACAAAATTTTAAATATAATGTGTCTCGTGAATGGTGTTGCTCGACGAATTTCTTTGCTGTTTGCATTATTTAATACGCGGCAGGCATGTTCAAGTGCTTGCCCAGTTATATACAAGAAAGAATCAACTTAACTTCCCAATTTCGGTACGATTTGCTTTTCTGAAACATTCAGAATTTCGTCAATTATTTAAGAGTAATAAAGATTTAAGATTTTTGTAAATGTAAATAAATATCTCCTCTGACTTTTTGCAAATATGACCAACTGCCGATATTGTCAGCTGGTTATATTTACGAAGTTCAGAGGCTTGTATAAGAGAAAATGATTGGTCAAAAGAAATGGCTCTATATTAATAAATTATTCATACTTAAATTGTGAGAAATACGGCGTTAAGGTTTTTTTTGTTTATTTGTCTTTAAAATTCTGCTACATAGAATCTATGGGAAACTATTCTGACGCAGTTAAATCCAAAGATATATAGAGACTGCCACAAGTATGAAGGGAAGTGTTCAACTCTCGACTTTCTCGCATAGAATACTTTTCTATGTGTGTGTATATCGTATTACAGTCAACAGAATGAGCGTACATATTTGTCCTAAATACCACTGACCGACTGATTTCGATATTTTAAGTATGAAAACCATATTGATTTCAAGACAATATAATAAAATTTAATTTATCTTGATTCTTGTTTAGATTTCTAGAATATTGAACTGTGGTCAGTTAAGCTGCTGAAGTTTTGAGTTAACCCTTTTCTGTACTCACAAATAGACAGACTGTCCATCGGAAAATGAATATGGTCCAAAATTTCCTGTAGAACAAAATCATTAGCTTAGTTGGTATATATCAAATTTAATCCTGCTTTCTCATTGTTTCTTGATTTATCGTGGTCACATTGAGATAAACTTCTTTCGATTGAGGTTGTCCAAAAGATTTCTATAACTTTTGTGTACAGACCGCAGGAAAATTTTATTATCTAGCTGGTTGTATTTCTTAGTTCTTAGAAAGAACGGCAGAGATTTAAAATAACTACATACAGAATTCCATTTACCAGACATTGCTCATCTAACTTAGCTATTTTACTGAACTTTGCTGATTTAGCTTGGAAAAAGTAAGCAAATAAGATTAAAAACGAAAAATGCAAGTTTAAATAATAATTTCAGGGGATGCTGCAGTTCTGTAGCCCGAATGGACGAGCCGCCAATGGATGTATCTATAGTATAAAGCAGAAAATTGAATTGCCTGCCATCATTTTGTCTATGTGTCTCAAGAAATCTTCCAAAATGGTTAACAGGGGACATGGAATTAGTTCAGGCTATTCTGGGTCTGTTTCTAAGTGAAATGCTGTCTTTTAAACTTTCAGAACTAATTAATTTTTAAGATATTTATTTATATAAAAAATCAGACTAACTTTGACATTTTTTGACATGACACACAAAAACATCTGAAAACACTGTCGATTAAAAATGATTTATATACCATTTTAAAGAACAAATCATTATCTTCTTAGTGATACTAATTTTATTGTCACACTGGTATATTCTTCTTCTGATCAACATATAAAAATTAATTTTAAACACTACTTGTAACAATTATTTTTATTGTTGTAATTAAACTCATTTTATTGTTTAAATGCTTTACTTGGAGATTAATTTGCCACTTTTCAATCTATTATAAAAAATATTGCTTTCTATAGACGATAGAGGAAAGGCAGATTTCTATAACTTAGCTTATACAGTGCGTACACAAATGAAGCGACTCATTTCAAAAATTAATAATAAAAAAACTAAAAATGTTGAAACTACGTTTTTAAAAAATTAGAGCGCATCTCAAAAAGTTTTTTTTCAGACAGGTAACATGCCATTTCGGTGGTCTTGGGGGTCGTGAATTACTGGAAATCAAAACTTTGTCTAGAGAATTATCTGAGAAAATACTATAACTTGAAGAAAAATAAAAGCATATATTTGTAGGGAATATTAGGCTCTTTAATTTCTTAATTCACATGTAGTGTGAAAACTGAAGAGTTTTCGTGATATTCAAGAAAAACTAAAAAGAAAAGAAACCAGAAAACACGCATCGGGTTCTGCTGATCGGTAGCCATTGCGTACGTAATTTTCTCGCTGTAACAAATTTTGAACGGCGTAATTTTGAACGCTACCTAGCGGAAAAGAAATTTTTTTTGAGATGCGCTTTTATTTTTAAAAAACGGATTTCGAACATTTTTAGTTTTTTAAATTATTTTTTGAAATGATTCATTTCATTTGTGTACACGTTGTAAATCGTAGTAGGTCACCTTTTAATACGCAAACACAGGAATAGAATGATAGTAGTTTAATTTATATGAAAGGTTTTATTTAAATTTTCCAAATTTTAAATGATCCTAATCATTTTGTAATGTCATTTCAGGTTTGTAAAGTCCCGTTCTTACCGACGGAAGGATATCCAAGGAGAAAAAAACACTACGCGATGTTTTTCCGGTCAGGGACATAAAAATCAAAAAGAAGAGAATGGTATTTCGAGCATTGAAATAAAAAGCATGATACGAAGAAACTTCTGTTGCCGCAGTAGCAACGATGTGGAGAGAAAAACGGAGTCATAAGAGTTTCTAGATTAGCACCAGGTGGTTCAATTAAGCAGACGAAAAAAAGAGGGGGGTTCAGCTGCTGTACGAGGGAGTCATGTGACACGAGAGAGGGCGAATGAAAGGTCCTATAATGAAAAACTGTTTTATTAAGCTTAAAACGTTATGAATACTTAGACTTGAAGATATTTTTATCGCGAAGAACTCCGGGTATAATAGATAGTTAAATATATAAATAAAAAATGTTCAGATATTGAATTTTAAAACTTTAAACTAGAATCAATTTTTCTACAAATTATTTTTCTTATTAAAAGCTGATATTTACTAGGATTTCCTAGTTGTAACTGCCTGTCGATATAAAGCCCTAAAAATAACAAAGGCGAATTCTTGAGGTCGCATTCACACGGGCTGAATTGCATTGCCTATCGAATTTTTAGCGGAAGGTAATGCAAATAGAATTTTCTGTCAATAATTTTTCATCAATCTGAAAACATCCTTCGATTGGATATTTATCATATTTTTAGTTAGACTGTAAGGTTAGATAAAAAAAACATGCTCGTGTCAGGTAGGCCCATATTAACAAGGTTGTTGAGTCGGTCATTTCTTGAAAGGCACTTTTGATTCTGAGAACATCATTCCAGAGATGGTAGGCTTCTTTATAATAATCATTCTTTTAAATCAAAAACACCCCATTCTCTTGCCAGCTTACCATGTATTTACGAGGTTGTTGATTCGGTCATTTCATGAAATGTATATTCAGGCTGATCCAATGCAGTGTTGTTTCAGCTTCGGTACTGCTAAGAAAGGAACTTCAATTTACCACAATCAGAAATGCTAGATTTGGTTGAAACTTTAAAAGTTAAAGATTTTCAAAACACAGGAATAGGGAAAAGAGAGCTCAAAAATTGATGGAGCTTTCACGTACTTTTCACTACCACTAAGAATGACAGGAAAATTTAAATATAATAATTCGATCGGATATTCTAATGTGTGTTTGACCTTTTAGACATTTCGATGGTTTCAAGTCAGGCAAGCGATCGATGATTGGTACCGAGTTAGGTACAAGAAAGTATACGTTTACACAGCGATTTTACTTTGCACACCTTTCCGGAAAATTTTGGTATTTCGGTCGTTAACCTTTTTGCTACGGTATTTCGCTAAGCTGTAGCGCCGCTAGTGATCCGGACCTAGTGTCAAAAGTGTACATATTGCGCGTGGATGGTGTTTTGGTTTGTGTATTGCATCTTAGAACCACCACCTTTGCATGCTCTTAGAACCAAGGGACCTTTACTTTGAAACAACATATTCATAATTACTAATACTTACCATGATTAAAATTATTATTATAATTAAAGTTCAAATAAAGGCAGCCGGCTTTTTTCTCCGGTTTTAATGTGGAAGCCGGCTGTTTCCGGTGTTAGGAGCGAAAGTTTCACCCTTTGTTGTGCAAGGCATTAAAGTTTTTGAAATATGATTAAAAAATTATGTATGGGTTTAGTTTATTGTCTAGACACATAATCTACAAAAAAAAACTTACTTCATTCTGAGTGGGGGGTGTCGTCCCCCTTTGGGGTCACACCCCTCACATGAGAACCCCTTAGATACAGCCGCCTTGATGCACTCAAAAGATATTGATGAATCTTACAGAAAATCATAAATTAAAACTTTAAGAATATTGGAGGAAAATTTCAGAGTTAATTTACAAAAATTGTAGACGTTCAGAACTGTAAAAATTTCTTATCTCTGAGTTAAGGGATTTTCCAAACAATCTTCCCTAATAATTCTATTCCGAAACTAAATTTCTTGAGGCTGGTAGATACATTCTAAAAGGAATACTATTAGCCCTATCCTAAACCTATTATTTTCCATTTATAGTTGGTTAACGATTGAGAAGCGAATGAAATTAGATGTGCCATCAGCTGCCATATTGCACCGCAAATGGTTAATTTAAGATTTTCACGTTCCTGAAAATGCAACTGCACCCTTCCACCACGTCTCCTCGTCGATATTGGCAACTGCGCACGTTTACTAGCTATCTTGTTCAAAGCTCTGAAATTAACGTTGATAAATGGCCAAGGGAAATTATCTATGTAAATAAATTCTTCTTATTTATTGCAATAAGTATAGTGTGAAGAATTTTTCTGATAGTGCATCCTTAAAATGATATTTCGTAAAACATATGGGAAACTATTTTAACGCAGTTAATTCCGTAGAAATGCATAGTAAGCCACAGGTATGAACATGAGTGTCCTCCACTTCATTTCTCACATAATTTAACAATACATTGGGTGTTAAATTTTATAGTACGATGAACACAATAGAGTATGCGTTTTGGGCCTAATACCGCTGCACGAGTGTGTTTAAAAATCTAAATAACAACAATTTTTTATTTAAAGACCGCATTCTAAATTTAATATAGCTTGCTTTGCAAAGTTGATGCGATTTTGAGCTAACATTTTAATATCACTACCGATGAACTGAATGGATTGACTGTCAACTGAATGATGGATTTGGTCCAAAATTTGTTACACAACTACGATTCTAGAATCAGCGACGTGCCAAATTCCATTCATCTATCGTATTGTGCTCTTTATTTCTCGTATTCAGATGGAGACAGACTGATTTCTTCTGACGGTCTTCCTTTTACTCAACTACTTATTTATTTATGATTTAATGTGCTCACAGACAGAACTACAGAGACATAAGCGAAATTCCAAAAATAGATTCTTCAGTCTCATGAATGCACCAACCGTTTAGATTCGCCAAAATCTAGAATTCTAACTTTTTGAATATTAGAAAACTTTTTCTCTCTGTACTTCATGTACCAGAAAGTTAAGTGAAAAAACTACCTCCTGGAAACTGAGTCAGTAGTGATATATTCCATATAAAGCTGAAGATAATGTTGCAAGTTGAGATCTTTGTAATTACAAATTACCGAATATTCTATACAAGTAAATTTTAAAATTAAAAGTTGTAATCCTTATATGTATCTTCAACTTTTTCGGTTGTAACCCGACTTAGTTGTGGCAGCCGACATAAATCTCTTCCAGTAATAATAGTAAACGTGTGTGGGAGCGCATAATTACACTGTTCATCCAATATTTAAAGGAAGGTAGTTCGAATCGAATTGTCTCTGAATGTATTTTTCAATCTAAGAACATGATTGAGTAAGGACTCGACTACTTTTTCCCCCAAAATCTCTAAAGGTTCGATGAAAAACATCCCATGCTGTTGTCATCTCGGAATGTAAAGTTGAAGTTGTTGAATCGATCATTTCATGTCAAGCACTTTCTTGCTGATCCCACCCTGTGCTGCTTTTGCTTTGGCAGTTCAAACGCTGCAATTTCAATTGAACATATTCAGAGACACTAGACTTAGCAGAACCCTCAATTTTTACTTATCCCCGAGGCGCGGAAATAGGAAAAGCTTGATCAAAAATCGAACTCTTGTTCATAATTTCCCTTATCATTGTCTTTTGCAACAAAATTTAAATATAATGACTCTCGTGTTCCTTCGCAGGCTGTGTAGGTATACGAGTTGTACCCTATGAAGCAAGAAAGGCGTATTCCGTGGCCTACATATAGAAGTAAAAGTACGCTTTAATTTTCGAGAAGGATCTGCGCTACGTACGTAGTCTGACAATGCCACCCTTGGTCACAAGCTACCTTGTTCAATGTCTCTCGTGTTCTTTCGCAGGCTGTGTAGTTGTGCGAACTGTACGCTATCAAGCAAGGAAGGCGTATTCCGTGGCCTACCGATACAAGTAATAATACGCTTTAATTTTCAAGAAGGATCTGTGTTACTGGACTACGTCACGTTGTCCGATAATGCTACATCTGTTCACAAGATACCTTGTTCAGAACTCTAGGTTAAGCGTTGATAATTGGTCATTGGCGATATGGTAGTAAATTCTTCTTATTAATTGTAATAAAATATGGTGTCAAAATATTTTTCTGTTTATCTGCCTTTAAGATTTTATTACATAGAATATATGGCAAACTATGCTGACCCAGGTTATTCCATCATTTCGGGAATTTTGCGCAGTTCATTTCTGGTTTTAGTTCTCAACTGGCAGTGCCAGCTTCAGTCGCTACTGATGTTCCAGTCCGCAGTTTCCAGTTCCCTACCGCCGTTGAGGTCTTTCATGCAGTTCTAATCAGTCCAGAGAGATGTTTCTGATAATATTTTATTTAGAATAACTCATCTTGTTGGAATGATCCGGGAAGCTGCCTCGAATTGTGTCATGAGAAGCACTGATCGTCTTGTTCTTT
Source organism: Araneus ventricosus (assembly GCA_013235015.1). Lineage (NCBI taxonomy): Eukaryota > Metazoa > Arthropoda > Arachnida > Araneae > Araneidae > Araneus > Araneus ventricosus. Next base: position 49,635 of record BGPR01005618.1, on the reverse strand, counting down.
CAAATGTTGTTTTACTGTTATGTATTATTAAAGTGCCATCTGTTATCCATCATAGTCAATTAATTTATGGAGTAATACAGATGGTAACAACTCTTTCCTGATTGTCCCAGATTGGGCTGTTTTTGCTTCGGCAGTTCTTACCCAAGCAACTTCATCAAGTTACCATATAAGGAAATGCTAATCTTCCCGTCGTCCGAGTCAGGGCCTTACATCCTCTGGGTAGGTTGTGTCGGTGTGGACAAATAATAAACAAAAGTCTTAGCAGAATCATTATTTTTTCCGATTCCCGAGAGGCGGGAAGAGGATAAATGCTTTTGAAAAGCGAACAATATTTTCGATATTTTTCCCTACCACTATCAACTGCAATGAAAAGGGAAATATAATATCTCGAACGGATGGTCGCAATTGTTAGTTCTTTACGAGATTTTTAAGATTTCAAGCAAGCAAGCAAGCAGGCATTTTGCTGTGCTTGCAGATTTAGAGGAAAAAAGAACATACGATACATTTTTCGATATGCATTTCTGACAAATTCTTTAATTGAAGGCTCACAAAATTTTTTCATATATTGCGAAATGCAGTTAAATATCTCCACAGCTAGAACAGTCTGGCGTTTTCAGCTACCTTTATTCGAAAGCTTGCTTGGTCAGAGCTCTCAGAACTTGCTTATTGGATAAAAAATGATTTATGCATCGTATTAGTTGTAATATATATGTTTTTAAGAAGTTTTTCTGCAGGTGTGACATTAACCCTATGGGAAGCTATTCGAATGCATTTTAGTCTAGAGATATCTATAGATGGACACAGATATAATGAAGCGTGATCTCCTGTTGGCTTTCTCGCATACTAACATAATAAGGTGCGTTGGCGGTAAATTTCGTAGTATAGTTTGTGTGTGCCTGCAATTTTTAGACTTAAAATATTGCATTCATAGCCTTGAAATTTCACACACATAATAATTATGGTGACTCAATGCACCTCGAAGCCCGAATTTTAAAGTTCAATATAGACAAATTTTATTTAATATTTTGTTGTATTTTGGGTAGTATTTCATACTCATTTCTCCATACCATTTTTTCTAACAATCGTAGCAAGAAAATCGGTAACCATAGGAAAGAACAAACAATTTCCGTTCTAATGAAGATGATTTTAAACGCCTAAAAGTTTGTTTAAAAAAATTGCCGAAAAATGTTTCCACTAATTTTATAAATATTTAAAAACATTTTTTGTATAATTAATTTACAACAATGCTTTTCATTGCTGCAACTCGATTCAAACCATTTCATTATTAAACAAATATTTACTTGCGTGTTTCTCTTTCATTGTTGAAACCTGGGTTAATATCCTAACACATTTTGCTTTCATATTTTATTTAATCAAAATTTGGTGGAATCTGTAAACCAAGGTCTCTGAGATATTACATCTATTAATGTATACTTATAAAAGCCAATGTTTGTGTTTGTTCCAAGTTTAGACGAAAAATATTGCACTTACTGCCTTGAAATCTGGACCACAGTTAATCGGAATGGTGTCTCAATGCACCTCGAACCCCGAATTTTAACATTTTATCGGGGATTTTCTTTATTTCATGTTTTGCTATTTTTTATGATTTTTCGAAAGGTTTCTAGCTGATCCTTGAGAAATAATGATAATATCATAGGAAAACAATCGATGGACAATTACATAGAGTAAACAATCACCGTTTTATTGACGTTCATTTTGAACGTCTAACGTATTTTACTGAATTAAAAAATAGTCATTTGGACTTAGAAACAGCTAGAACTATTTTGTTGGTTAAAAACCACAGGATTGTTATGATTTGTTGGTAAGAGTCTTTCATATAAATAAAAAAAAAACGCTCATGAATCTTATTACAAAGGGAAAACGTTTTTTACTACAAGAATGGAGCCGTGCGATAACGATTTTTAATTGAGCCTTGAACATCTATTACTATTTTGTGTCTAATTACAATATATAATTCTGAAAAGATTTGGGTGCAAAGCGAATTCAAAACTCGCCTTGTAAGCTACACTTATTTTCTTAAAATTTTATTTTTAAGATTCGGGCGTTCACCTTTTCCAGCGCACACTTGTCTTCGCGATTATTCTTGTGCAGTACTGTTCGTGATTTTTGGATTTGTGATTTCAGAGGTATTTCGCATTACCGGTTTCAGTTAACTCGCGTTCGGTTAACCAGGGTTTTACTGTATTTTGAATTAGATTTTTTTGAAGTTTTTAAAAATTTTTATTTCTGTAATTTACATGTGAAAAGGAAATTAGAAATAATGGCTCCTTAAAATTACACAGGAAATGATGTACTTCATATAAAGCTGAATATTTTGTTGAATGTTGATATATGATTTTAAATTTAATTTTAATTTCAAATGGCAAATATTCTCTACAATTTGTTGTGATGAATACTTTTGTCAATTCTACTACTGAATGCAAGTGAAATCTTCTCTACAAGTCAATTTTTTGTAATAAAATATTAGTAACATCATGACCATACACATTATATGATCTAGTATTATAGTATAAGTATTATATGATATGGTATCTAGAAATTTATGATCTTGTATCTGGTATCGTATGATCTAGTATCATATGATTTAGTATTATATGATGTAGTGTAAAAAATCATATACTAGTACTTTTATTTATACCTAAGATCTACCGTGAATATGAGACTTCTGAACTTTTTTTAAATCATAAGCAGTGGGTTAAACATCTTCCTGCTGGTGTGGTCCGGAAATTTGGAGAGGTAGTGCCAGCTCAGTTCTCGCCATCTAATGGCGGTTCAGAATTATTAGGGCCGATCCAGAATAGAATTAATGTAGCTTATAAACGGGATTTTAATGTTTATAAAGTAAGTATCGTAAACTATTTTATATTTCTGAAAAGTAAATAAAATATTTCCTCTATTGTCTAATAGTCCTATGTTGGTAAATAAATAATAGAAATTTAAGACAAGATTCAGACCACAGGAAGGAATAAATTTTAACTTTTTGTCATTCCTTTCCACAGAAAATCTTGTTCTCTTTTGAACTAAAAATGGCGTGTGGTTTCTGATGAGTGAGCCATTTTAGTTCATTTTCATTTTGAATAATTTCTTAACAAATTGTTCTAAGTATTGGTAAACTTTTGGTTTTTCTATAGTTCTTGTTGTATTTTAAAAAAAAAAAATTCTGTTGAAGCAATTACTTTTTGCTGCTGCGTTTGCACACAAAAACGTCTATTGTTTTCATTATTTTTCATTTTATCATTGTTTTCTTTTAATTTATTTTCTTTTAATTTAAATTTCTATTATTTGTTTTTGTATTTCATTAGATTTGGCTGCATGTGCGCATTTCTATTTAATGCAAAGTATGTTATTGTTTTTTATTTTAATTAAAATTTATTTAATTAATTTTGCTAAATTTTAAGAATTATAACCTATGTTGGTAAATACATATGTGACGTTCATATGCCTGCAATAAAAGTTAATAGTTGGACAAGAAAAATGAACGATGTTGCTATAAAATTCGTATAATATATAATAAATATAATGCGAAAAAAATTTTGTTCTGGTTTTAAAACTGTTTTTGCATAGAACATATAGAAAACAATTATGGAGCAGTTAAATTGGAAGAAATATTTTATTCTAACTGTGCCACATACATAAAGGGGAGTGTTATCCCTTTGACTTTCTGGCATACTTATAAAATAGGTGTTAAATTTCGTAGTACGGAGAACACAATCGAGTCTGCATTATGGGTATATTCCCTTCGTCAAAGTGAGTTTAAAATTCAAGATAACAATTTTATTTTTAAGACTGCAATCCAAATTTTATTTAGTTTGCTTTCCACAGATAATTCCGCTATCTTCTGAACTACTCTCTACTAATTTGTTGCGTTTTTGAGTGAATATTTGCACATACCCACGACTGCAAAAATGGATATTCTGTCAACCGAATGATGGATTTAGTCGAAATTTGTAAAACAGCTATTTTTTTTGTATCCCAGCGATATACCAAATTTCCTCTTCATCTAGCTCATTTCAATTTTCATTTATCTTGTTCACACGGAGACAGACTGACTTCCTGCAACGGAGTTTCTGCAGAATTTCATAGATTTTTATAACTTTCCTGTAATGAACGAATGCCAAATCTTATTTAACTAGCTGGTTGCGCTCTTGAATTGCCGCGTTCGCAAACTGAACTACAGAGATATAAACTTATTTCGTAAAATGCATTCATCATTTCCATGAATGTATCAAATTTCGAATTAAATAAAAGTCGCGAGTTTGTATTATTTTTATTATAGTTTATTATTTTTTATACTTCGTATGGGAAAAAGCAATATCGAAAAATAAGAGCTTAAAAATTGACTCTGAGATCATGTATTCCCCTGTAGCTGAATATTTTACTGGAATCTTACATTTAAAATTTCAAATTAACAAAATTCCTTTCATTACAAGTCAATTTTTCATATTAAAAGCAGATATTTACTAGTATTTAATAGTTAGTACTGTCTGCCTACATAAGTCTCTAGTAATTAAAAATTCGAGAGGCTTTGTTTATTCGGTTATTTGTTGAAAATCACTTCTATGCTTTTTCCAGCTTGTATTGCCGTTTTCAGAAAGTTCCGACATAGGAAACTTCAACTTATCATGTGTGAATATGCTACACTCAGCAGAACCTTTAATTTTACCAATTCCTGAGCCGCCGGAATGGCGAAAAGCGCATTCAAAAAATCGAAGGAGCTTTTCCACAAATTTCCCAGCGACTATCTTTTGCGACAAGAATGATGTCATGGACATTCGCAGTGTGGCAGAAGGCATGTCATATAGCATTATTTCAAAATGTTCCGGTGTTTGCTTAGTTAGATGGAAGAAAAGGTAAGATTTATTTTCATCGCTTCAGAGAAGATATCTAATTCTAAATAATTCAGAAATTCGGCGAGAATTTAAGAGTCCGCAGCTATTTCACCTTTCCGAAACTGCAACTGAACACGATGTCTCGTAGTCCCATATTGTCTGCTGTACATGCCATAGAGTTTAGCCGTCTGCAATTTTCTTTAACTTCCTTATAGTTTATCTCTAATAATAGATCAAATACGTCCCAAGCTCTTGACAGCTTGGCATATATTAACCAGGTTGTTATTCTGTCATTTCATGGAAGACCCTGTGGCGAGCGTGGGAGAGCGTTTCCTTCTACTACTGAAGTGATGTATTCGAATGGGTATTTAATCTTTTCCAAAACAGGCAGAATGCGCATTTTATTTTGAGTTTTAGTTCTCAACTGTCAGTGCCAGCTTCAGTCGCTACTGATGTTCCAGTCCTCAGTTTAAAGTCCCCTGCCGCTACTGAGGTTTTTCATCACGCAGTTCTGAGTAGTCCAGAGAGATGTGTCTAATGCTGTTTTTTTAGAAACGCTCATCTGTTGGAATGATCCGGAAAGCTGCATCGAATTGTGTCATCAGAAGCACTAATCATCTTTTTCTTTCGATGTTGTTTTTACTTTTATGTTTTATTAATGTGTTATTTGTTATCCATCATAACCTGTTAATTTATGGAGTCATACAGATTGTAATAACTCTTTTCTGATGGTTCCAGTTTGGGCTGTTTCTGCATCGGCAGTTCTTACCCGGGCAACTTCAAGTTACCATATAAAGAAATGCTAATCCGTCCGTCGTGCGAGTCAGTGCCTTACATCCTCTGGGTAGGTTGTGTCGGTGTGGACAAATAATAAATAAATGTCTTAGCAGAATCATTACATTTTCCGATTCCCGAGAGGCGGGAAGAGGAAAAATGCTTTCGAAAAGCAAACAATATTTTCGATATTTTTCCCTACCACTATCAATTGCAATGAAGATTGAAATATAAGGACTCGAACGGATGTTCGCAATGACGTAAGCTTTGGAACACAGGTTTAAGATTCCAAGCAGGCAAGCATATTGCTGTGTTTGCGGATTTAGATAAAATATAAAGCATGAAATGCATTTTCCGATATGCGTTTCTGAAAATAATCTTCATTTTATGGCTGAGAATTCTTTCTGTAGGTGTGATATAAACCCTATGGGAAGCTATTTGAATGCATTTTAGTCCAGAGAAATCTATAGATTGACACAGAAATCTTGGAGCGTGATCTGATGCTGGATTTCTCACATACTAAATTACATAATAAGGTGCCTTCAATGTTCAATTTCGTGGAATAGTAAATATAGAAAAGGGAAGTGCCTGCGATATTTAGATGTAAAATTTCGCACACAGGTAGTAATTATGGTGGCTCAATGCAAATCGAAGCCCGAATTTTAAAATTCAATATAGAAAATATTTATATAACATTTTGTTGTATTTTCGGTGGTATTTCATACTCATTTCTCCATACCATTTTTTCTGATAATCGTAGCGAGAAAATCGATGCATCATAGGAAAGAACAACAACTTTATATTCTAATGAAGTGTATCTTAAACGTTTAAAGTTTTGTTTAAAGCGAATAAGTTGCCGCACTATATTTTCTTTAATTTTTGTAAATAAAAAAAAATTATATAATTTACAACAATACTTTTCAATGTTGCAAAACAATTTAAACCGTTTTAATTGTTGAACAAATATTAACTTGCGTGTATCTCTTTCATTGTTGAAACCTGAGTTAATATCCTAACACATTTTGCTTTCATATTTTATTTAACCAAAATTTTGTGGAATCTGTAAACCAAGCTCTCTGAGATATTACGTCTATTAATCTATACTTATAAAATGCAATGTTAGTGTGTGCGCGATGTTTAGGCTAAAACTATTGCACTTACTGCCTTAAAATCTGGTCCACAGTTAATCGGAATGGTGACTTAATGCACCTCGAACTCTGAATTTTAACATTTTATCTGGAAAATATTTTATTTCATGTTTTGTGATGTTTTTGATGATTTTTCGCATGTTTCTAGCCGATCCTTGAGAAATAATGATCATATCATAGGGAAACAATCGATGAACCATTAGATAGAGCAAACAATTCTAGTTTTAATTACGTTTGTTTTGAACGCCTAACGTATTTTACTGAATTAAAAATAGTCACTTTGACGGAGACACAGCAAGTCAAAAACCACAAGATTGTCATGATTTGGTGGCAAGAGTTTTTCATCAAAAACAAATCTTATAACATCTTATCACAAAGGCAAAACGTTTTTCAGAAGTTAAGTATTATATGTATATGATAGAGAGGCAGAACTGAGGACTTCCTAAAGCCCACATCCTCATTTGTCTCAAAGACTCATTACACGTTCGCAAAGTGGATGACATTATTAGTGCAGAAATCCCTAATACACAAGAAGATCCAGATCTCTTTTGCATAGTAACAAAGCAGATGGTGCGCGGTCCATGCAGAAACATAAATCCACGTTCTCCATGTATGAATGATGAAATTTGCACAAAGCGATAACCACGCCATCTTCTGAAAGTAACACAAATATCCACTATATATTCTGACGGGGATTTTCTGCAAACATAAGTTTTCGAGGATTAGAAGTGACCGTGGACAATACTTGAATTGTACCGTACTGCCCTTTGGCATTAAAAAGTTTCAATATTGCAATTCTGTGAAGTCTATCAAGTACGTCTGTAAGTATTTCAAGAAAGGATCCGACATGGCTGTGTTTGAACTCACTAGTGGAGAAAATATCCTAAATTAAATCCACCAGTATTGAATGGGGATGTACATCAGCAACAACAACTAAATATGGAGAACACTCAACTTCCCGATTCACGAGCGACACCACACCGTGATTCATCTAAGCGTCCATCTTGAAAATGGTCAGAGAGTCTGCTTCACGACAGAAAATGGTGCTCCACGTGCCCAAGCACCTGAGGAAACAACACTAACATCTTTCTTCAAATTTTGCACCCGAGATGAGTTTGCACTCACCCTATTGCAGAACGAAGTACCCAAGTACTACACTTTTAATAATGAAAACAAGACATGGCAGCGTCGGAAAAAAAGGCAGGTTGTACTGTAACAAGCATAAATAAGATCTAGTGATGTCCTTGGGCGGGTGTACACTGTACACTGAAAACAAGACTTGACAGTGACGAAAACAAAGGCAGATTGTACTGTAACAAGCATAAATAAGATCCAGTGATGTCCTTGGGCGGGTGTACACTATCCATCCAATCTATAGACAAATATCAAAGAAATTATGTTTGTATTTATCTTTTCAGGTGTGTTGGTCCATTTGAAAACATTAAAAATTTCATTCGGCTTTCATTCTTTAACATTTTACTTGGTTTATGGGAATCATTTTTATAAATCCTTGAATTACTTTTTTCTTACAAATAATCCTTGTTTTTGTAATATAACTTCACTTTCAAATAATTTTGTTGGACAGCTTTAATTCAAAATATCTAGTGTCGCCTATTAACTATTTGAAACAGGGTCCGAAGATTTTATTATGTCTTCCTAAATGAGTTATTACTCCATTTTAGCAGGCGAAACAACTAGTTGTTCCGAGAATATGTTTTTTTACTCATTTAAAATTCTAATAACCTCGTTTGCACAAACTTTACAATTCAAACTTATTTTAACTTTATGTCATTGCTACGCAGAAGGATAAGCGGGCGAAATCAATAATTATATATGTTACCGTGAAAGACCGAAATTTGGAGAACGTCGACTTTCACCGGTGAATGTCAATATTCACATAGTAATGTCACCGGTGGATGTCAACATTCACATAGTAATGTCACCGGTGAATGTCAACATTCACATTTGGAGAATGTCGACTTTCACCGGTGAAAGTCGACATTCTCCAGTTTCGGTCTTTCACAGTAACATATATATAACTTTAACGGGACATTATAAATGTGGGATTTCAATATAGTATTGTCTCTTTCAAATATTACCTAAGTTACTTTAATTTTAAGTGCAATATATTTTAACCCTGTAATGACGGTTTGGGCGGTGTCGGGCGCAAAAGTAATTTTCATTTAGTGTCTAAGAAAACCGGTCTCGGATGTTTGGTTAGATTTGAGGAAAAGCAGGAATTCAAAAACGAACGTTGCGATTAGTACCAATGGTGCAAAAATTTCACAAGTAAGTTGAGGACCCAGCTATATTTATAAAAGACTGAATTTCATGTTAAAAAAACAATAGCAGAACCTTACGCCGTCGGTAAAGAGTTAAATATTAGTTCTTAGGCTGTATTTACAATTAGGGTTTTACAATATCTACTATCATATTCCTTTAATTATTTTATTTAGTATGATTTCAGTTTAAGTTTAAACATTTTTTTTGGATTTAGTGTTTGTGTTTATTTGTTTATTGCAGACTAGTCGCCTTCGGCGATCAGCTTGTTAGCCGGGAATATAATTTCAATTGAATCCTACATCGTTTTATATTCATGGTTCTCTTAACGAAATTTTAAACTTCAGATTGTGATAGATTTAAACAATGTTCTATTAATGACCTTGCACCTCTTTTATTCATTGCCTACATAAATGCTAATAGTGTAGTCTAATAACTGCCTATGTCATGTAACCTCTAATTCCATGCTGTGGGCTCTATCTTCACTCTCTAATTCCTCTTCTAAAATATGCATTTGATTTCAGCATTAAAATAACGCAGCACATTTTTTGGGCAGCGGCATAATAGCTGGCTACTGAGAAAAGAATGAAAACATAGCAACCATTTAACTAACTCGATGTATTTCTTAATGTAAGCAAAGCAATATATCGGAGAGCTTGGTTTACAGATTTCACAAAAATGTCAATGAAATAAAATAGGAAAATAAAATGTATTATGATATTATCTCAGATACAACAATGAAAGAGAAATACGCAATTAAATATTTGTTTAAACTATGAAAACGGTGAATGAAAAGTATTGTTTTAAATTATGCCAAAAAATATTTAAAATTTATTAAAATTCGAGGAAACATTGTACGGCAACTTAATTGATATAATTGAAAATGCAATGTTTTGCACTTTCAAATGGTATAAAAATGACATTTGTGCTGTAATATTTTGGGAAGATATTAAAGGAAAACGCCAAAATTTCGCTGAATTTTTAATTTACTAAAATTCTAATTAGACGTTCCAAAAAAGGCTACGCGTTTCACATTCCAACCCTCCAAAGTATGTTTATGGCAAATTTCGAAGCTCCAGATCTAGCAGTATGACCTCTAGAGGGCAAATACACAGACATACACACACATTCTCCTTTATTATTCGTAGAGATTTAACAATTTATGTTGGCATTTAATTTGTAGGGATCTGTAATGCTTTAATGCATTGAATTTAATGCCAATTTTTGTATGTTTGTACGTGCAATTTTTATTGTGTTTGTAAATCAATACTTTTGATTTACATACACAAATACATGTATGTAAATCAAAAGGGGACATAGGGCGGCGTTCTGTCGGTCACAAGAACTCCTCCTAAACGGTGAACGGTAGAGACATGAAATTTGCACACGACATTCTGGGGTACATTTCTAGGTCAATTGTGCTATTTTCAACTTTCAGAATAAATTAGTTCTTTGGATATTTAATTAAATAATGAAAATTAAGCTATTTTTAGACTTTTTTTGCCAATAACTTCTGTAATATTGATTACTTTCCAGCGAGCTGAACTTAGTAGCTCAATTACCGGGATTCCCCCCTTCAAATAAAAGAAAGGTATAACAACATCTAAAGAAAAGACTTTACGAACTAATAGTGTAAAAGTGAAAATGCCTGTGCTGTACATGGTGTATATTTTTCCTTCTTTTTGTTTATTTTGTTTTTCTTAATTAAAATTCCCGTGTCTTGCCCATCAAACCGTTCAGTGACCGGTCTGGTCACGGGTACGGTGGTAAGAGATGGCGTTCTGTTCTGTAATATTGATTGCAGGAAAATTACTTTTACACCATTCTAAAGAGAAAAAGATTATCTCTTTAATGATACTAATTTCATTTCTGTACCGTGTTTTTACTAATTTAAATAAACATTTCAAAACGCAATTCGTTACAAAACTTTCTGTTGTTATAAAATTAACTTTAACCTATTTATTGCTTCATCAAATCCTTCATTCACGTGTTTCATTAACAGAGGCAAAAACAAGCGTGCTGCGTGATTAAGAAAATATTGCTTTATTTAAACATTAACTCCAAGTCAATGATCTTACTTCCTTTTTTTTAAGCATATACAACTTGTACCATGCATGGGAAATAATCCAATGACATTAGTTTGATTACAATGCGATTTTTCGAGTTTAATTTTAATAAATTTTTAATTCTCCTAATTAGTTTGTAAGGCCATTGAATATTTTTGAATCCCAAATAACGGAAAATGCAGGGCGAATTTTTTAAAAATTTAGTTTATAGAAAAGTCATAACCAGTTAATGAATTTTCTTAAACTTTCAAAATTACTTATTTTATAAATGCCCAAAAGAAAGTGGAAAACATTTTGTGGCGGTACGAGGATAGAACTGGGGACTTTTGGGTTCCGAGACGAACAACCTAACCACTAGACGAAAAGAATTCCCAATGGCCGGAGGCGAATATTGGATTAAAAACATCACAGGAGGATGGTGGCATTACGGTGCGCTACAGGAGCAACCCCAGCTTGTTTGGATATTATCTGAATATCAAGGAAGAGATAAGTGTGCTGCGTGCATATGCGCAATTATAACCTCTCATTTATATGTGTGCGCAGGCACGTGCAGTGAAGTGCGTCACAGACTTTCAGCTGTGAAATGCGTCACAGACTTTGAATTGGGAGAGCTTGGTTAGAAGTTGAGGTGCTGCCATCTGTTGGATGTAGAAGTAGATGGAATTTTTGGAGCTGCCATCTAGTAGTGGGACTGAAGGTAGGTGTTGTGTGTTCTTCCGGGTCACCACTGTGGCAGTACAAGGATGGAGCTGGGGACCTTTGGGTTCCGAGCCGAAGATCCTAACCACTAGACAAAAGGAATTCCCAATGTCGGGAGGCGGATATTGGATTAAAAACATGGTAGCAGTACGGTGCACTACAATTTAATCTTGCAAATCTCGCCACAGTGCGTTAAAGGCAGTCGCGGTACAAGCAATCTCAAGAAAATAAACACGAGAATCGCATGTAATTTAAAGAGCCTAGAGACGAAAAACAAGATTCCTGAGGAAATCGAAAAACTGTTTTATTGAGCTAATATATTAGCTTATATATTTCAGTAGGTTTGCAAGACAATCCGATGACATTAATTACTCTCTCTTTTTGATGTTCATTTAACTTCACAAATTTTTAAATGATCCTAATTGAGTGTGTAGGAGCTTTCCTGATCAGACATGCAAAACACTAAAGAGAAGAGAATTCTACTTCGGATATTGGCAATAAAAACCAAGATATGAAAGAGCTTCAGTTGACGCCGCAGCAATCAATGATGGGAAGGAAAAATGAGTACCAAGGACGTCTAAATTCGTGGCCAGTTGGCTCAAACTTCGGAGAAAAAAAAAGATAAGAGGAATTCTGCTGCTGGCCGAGGATGTCAGACAACACGGGATTGGACGAACGAAAATCAAAGAAAGACGTTGATCCGAAAATCTGTTTAATTAAGTGTAAAGTGTTATAAATACTTAGACTTGAAAATATTTTTATCCCGAGCAACGCTGGGTATATCTGCTAGTATATCTATATCTATATCTATATCTATATCTATATCTATATCTATATCTATATCTATATCTATATCTATATCTATATCTATATATGGCGTTGCCTGCTGCATAATGACTTTAACAAAATAAAAAACTCCCAGAATGCCGTAAAATGAAGTTTTAAAACTGAAATCAAAACAAATATAAGGGTCGAGGTACATTGAATCACCGTTAGTACTACCTGTGCGCCAAACGTTTGGGCTGTAACTGCAATATTATACGTCTAAACATCTTACGCACACGCACAAACATTACCTTTTATATATATAGGGAGATATATTTCTTTTTATTTCGTTTTTATACTTTATGTTATGTCATTCGGGGCTTTAGGTCATTTTATTGAACTCATTAAGCCACGGGCAACGCGTTGTTCCTACTGCTAGTAGTTGATAAAATGAATCAAGCGTTTTGGTTCAATTATCGTTGCCTACCAAAATTTCGCATTCTACATATAGCTTCAAATACTGAAAAACTGATTGTAATTATCTGGCTGCCCGCAACTAGTTTAGTTATCTTACTGAACTCTGCTCAATAGCTTGTGAAGTTTTTTATTTAACACCTTCACACACACACAAAGTAACAGATAGGTAGACTGTTAAATCAAACAGTCGCGCGTTTAGTCGCTTCCATATATTTCTCTATCAATATCAGTTGCAAAAAAGAATTTAAATATTTTAACTCGCATGGATAGTTATAGCCGCAATTAAACTAGTGATTTTAGGTCTTCAAGCAAGAAGGCATATCCCAATGCATGCCGAGTTATATACAGGAAATAATAAGATATTTTTTGACTACCGGAATCTGCTATTCTACATATAGCAACAATATTGCTTCAAAAAATGAAAACCTAATAATTTATCTGGCTTCGTGCATGCAGTTAACTATCTATCTGAACTATGCTCAGATAGCTTGGGGGTTTTGAGTCAACTCTTTCACATACCCACAAATAAACAGATGTGCAGAATGCAAACTGGATGATGAGCTTGGTTCAAAATTTGTTGCATAATTGCAATTTTAGTATATTGCCGTTATACCAAATTTTATCCATTTTGATGATTGCTGTCTTGATTTATTGATTCATATGGACACGAAACACCTCTCCATGGCCAAGCACCTGGAACCAGAATGGCTGATTCTTGAAGCATTATGAAGTGTTTTACACATAGTTTACACGTCATTCAAGCGACAGCCATAAAACGAGGTATAAATGAAAAGACATACGTATAATCGAAATTTCAATAAGCATTCTATTATTCTATTACTATTATTACGAATTTAATAATACCCAAGCAAATTCAATTTAAAGTATTAATTTTAAAGTTTTAAAGATAGTAGAAATTACTAATATAATAGCCCAGATCTGTCTCTCGTTAACGCTCTGACGTCACCAACAATAAAACTGGCGCCATAGCACTGCGAGACGTTAAACGCCATTATTTCATTGTTAGAGAACCTAAATTTCAGTAAACTTAAATTTAAAAGAGTAATTGTCGTTCTAATTTCAAATTTAATAGCTCCAAAATAGCGAAATAAAATTTTTTATAGAATGATATAAAGTGTATCTCACTATGATAAATAGTTCCCGAGAAATTTTAAATTATATGAATCATATATTTCAAATTCATTTCCGTTTTTTAATAGAAAGTAGTAAATTACGTCAGTGGTATGTCAGGCGCGTGATATAGTTTGGACGCCACGATGCATCTGATTATTTATTGCAATCGTGATGATATAATTTGATAATATTTTTGGGAAATGTTTTGGCAAGCAGAAAAGTGCTTTGTTTCGATTAGAATTTCGAAAAAGAATTCCTTTGAAATTTTAAGTGGTCGTCTTATCTATTTTTAATATCTAAAGTTACATCAAAAGAATACCAGCTAGGCATATATCAACGAAGTCATCGATTCCATCATTTCGTGAAAGGCACTCTCACGTTAGTCCCAGCTTGTACAGGTTCTACTTCGGGAGTTCCATCCAGGGAAATTTCAAGCTGCTCTATCAAGATACGTTAGACTTCGAAGAACCTTCAATTTTTATAGATAACCAAGGCGCTGGAATAGAGAAAAACACTTTAGAAAATTTACAGCCACTTTCCCTATTTTTCCTAACCACTATTAATTGCAACAAAGTATTAAATATATATAGTAATAACACGCATGTATTACTATTACTTTAAAATTGCTTTAAATACTTCATGTAAGGTAAGCGTATTTCTGCGCTTGCCGAGTTAAAAACGATGAAGAATATCATTCAATTTTCATGCCTTGAAATAGATCTAAAACAATTTTAGCAGAAATTTGAAATTTCGGCCATTAATTTGAGAGTCAGAAACTAAGTATCTCCTCTGATGTATACAGTCGAACCTTCGAATCTACACATATTCAAAGCTATCTTGTTCAGAGCTCTACAGTAGAGCGTGATAATCAAATTAAGGAGATGACCTATTTTAATTAATTCATCTTATTAATTCTAATGAATATACTGTCAAGATTGTTTTCTATATATGTGTCTTTAAAATGTTGTTATGTAAAACATATGGGAAACCATTGCCAGCTCGAGATCAATGAAAGCTGTTCTTGATTCCTTCATTACTTGAATGGCATTTTACGCTTTTCGCAGGTTAAAATGTTTTCGCTTCACCAGTTCCACCCTGGGATATTCCAATTTACCATGCCCAGACACGCTATACTTAGCAGAATCTTCCATTTCTCACGATCCTCAAATTGAGAAATAGGGAAATGCGAATTCAAATATCTCTCATAGATCTCGATCTGGCGGTGGTTTCCCATATGTTTTACATAACATTTTAAATACACATATGCAGAAAACAATCTTGACACTATATTCATTAGAATTAATAAGATGAATTGGTTAAAATAGGTCATCTCCTTAGTTTGATTTTTCCCTACCACTATTAGTCGCAAAAAGAAATAATAAATGTAATGACTCGCACGGATAGTCGCAGGTGCGGAGCAAAGATATATGACGCATGTAAAACCTTATCTAACTAGCCTGTTTCATTTTTTGAGTTATCGTGTTCAGAGACATCAACACTTGGAATTTTCGGACTCATCATTGCTTATCTCCTTCGAGATTCGTGAGAAGATCGTGATCGATTTTTTACGTGTGCTATAATTTTTCTTAGTATGCTTCGTATACTAGGAAACAAAGTCAGAAGTTAGCCTCTTATCAACACAGAAATGACATATTCCAATTAAAACTGAAAAATCTGTTGGAAGTTGTAATGCAATTTATCTTCTGAACTGAAACTAATATTTCTTCTGAACTGAACTTTCTAATCTGAACTTCACTTAGGTAGAATGGTGCATTTTTGAGGTAAAACTTTTAAGTTCCCATCAATAAACCTAATGGACAGACTATCATCTGAGTGATGGATTTAATCCTAAATTTGTTATACAACTGGAATTCTAGATTATTAATGATATACCAAATTTCATCCATCAGGCGTATTTCATTTTTTACTTATTTTGTTGACACAGAATGACTTTTTTGAGAGATCTTGTTCAAAATTCGATAGATTTCTATGAATTTTGTGTAAAGAAAGCTGGACAGATTTTACTCAAGTATCTTGTTCCGTTTTTGAGATACTTTTCCGAAGTTCCATTTTGAGATAACGTTCCAAAAGTTTGATTCCTCGGATTCATAAATGTAGCAAACGCGGAGATTCGTTAAAATCTCGAGTTCGAATTATTTGGAGATCACAGAAATTTTCTTTCTAAACTTCTCTAGAAAGAAAATTAGAAAGTTTATATACTGGATATTGACTGCCTGCCTACATAAGTCTCTTGTAATGTGTAATGGTGTGACTAAAATATTAAGCTGGGCCTAACCCTATAGCTGAAAATAAATACATGATAAATGGCACAATGATCGTAATAATGATTAGTACACCAAAGGCAAGAGCACACCAATGAGTAAACAAGAAAAACACTATTTATTAACATTTATTCCACGGCATTACTGAGTACACATCAAAATCTGTAAAAGTCATCAAAACACGAGTGTGAAAAATATGTATCGTTACTCTAAAAATGATTCAGTATAGTGATACGTTGTAAGAAAATATTATTTTACTAGTATAAAAATGTTGCAACATGGGAAAAGAAGCTTCGACTGCAGTTGAAAAAAAGTCTTACCAACGCATGCTAAGATCGAAAATCATTGACTCGAAGCCGAGATCTCCATCAAGCTACACTTTCAGTAGAGACAACTGTGATGCTGAAGTCATTGGAATAATAACCTTAAAAGCTCATGGAAGTAGCTTTCAATTCATCTCACGAAAAACATGATTGGAACACCAAGCAGCAGCTTGTAAAAAACATGAATCCAAAAAAAGGGAACATCAACTCACATCCATTCTTCACCTCTCTATCACAACTAACTGAACGAAAAAAAGAAGGCACGTGTGATCCACCTTGTTGCCATTCATGCTCTTCTTCGCAAAGACCTGTTCTAAAGCAAGTCCACCCAGAACATTAGTCTGTGCACTTTCGGTCCAACTAACACAGTCCTGTTCACATAATGAAAAAGGCGAAATCAGTTGTATATTCGGTCATTTTATGAAAGACACTTCCATGCTTTTCCCAACTTGTGTTGTATTTGTTTCCGCAGTTCCTACCCAGGCACGGAAATAATGGAAAAGCTCGTTCGAAGAATCGAAGGTGGTTTTCCCTATGCCTATCATTTGCAACATTTTAAAACCACACCCACACCCACCTCCGGCTTTAGCGCTCATGCGGTTCCTATCGAGGTTGGTGCAGTTGTTGGTGGTATTTATTGAGTTGCAAAAAAAATTACATCAAGAGAAGAATAACAATTGAAGAAATTACAAAGCTGTTGTTAACACACAGAATTGACAACAGATTAAAGGAACATATAAAATATCCTGAATAACACGGTGTGAATGAAAGAAAAATGATGAATGCAGATGATGACGATCAACATGAGGAAGCTCACATCAATGCACATGTTTTGAGTAACGTATTAGAGATGGTGAGCCATTGCGTGTTAATTGTGGAATACAAGGAATAGGAAGATTACTATTAAAGATTTATGAGAACGGAAAGACTTAGTATATTCAGCGTATTCAATGAAGAATAAGCTAGAGTTATTGTACAAAGGCAGGTGAGTACTTCTTCCAGTCGCATTATGTTTTCATTGTCTATTATGAATTTAATCGTGTTTATTATTCTTTTTCTTGAATTCGGATTCTCCAGGACTCTTTGGTACCACAGACTTTCCAGTGAAGTAGACGGTTTCGTAATATGTCAAGAGAGAGTCAAAGGGCAAGATGTCGCATAGTGGATGGGATCGCCGACTTCTCCTCAGGCACAAGAGTCCGATAAATGGAAACTGTTAAGGAATTAAGGGAATGGACCGTGTCCTGTGGCAAACAGAATTTTTTCACGTGTCCAAAAGACTGGTTTTAGGTGAACTGTTTAGAGGACTTCATGCTTTTACCTTTAACACCACACCGCCGTCTATAGAGCTCATGTGGCTCCTATCCGGGTTGGTACAGATGTAGGTGGACTTTATTGAGTTGCAAAAAATAGAGCAAGAGAAGAATGACAAATGAAGAATTTACAAAGCTGGTGTTAACACATAGAATTGACAACAAAATAAAGGAATATATACAATATCTTGAATAACACGGTGTGAATGAAAGAAAAATGATGAATGTAGATGATGACAAACAACATGAGAAAGCTTATAGAAAGTAAATATAATGATTCGCACGGACAATCTCAGAGTTCTCTTGTGTCAGAGTTCTTGTCAAATCGCCTTATTTCAGGTAAGGACAGCAGAGTTTGCAGAGATAGATGATGATAGATGGATGCAAGAGTATGATTTATGTTCTTCGTATCGAAAAAGTTCTGTAGTTCAAAAAAAAAAATCAGAATTTCGGTAGTTAATTTATGAGTCCCAACTTATTTCATCTTCCTGAAACTGCAGCTAAATAATTCTATTTATGACTCGCAATCAAATAAAATCGGAGTTCAGAAGCCTACAATCTTCTCTATAGTTTATATCTAATGTCTAATCAAAAACCTTCCATGCTCTTGCAAGCTCTGCAAGTATTAGCGAGGTTATCATTCCGTCATTTCGTGAAAGGCCCTTTCCTGCTGATACCAGTTTCGGACAGTCTTTGCTTCGGAAGTTCTAACTCGGGAAACTTCAAGTGAACAAGTGAGAAAATGCTGGACATATTAGAATATTGAATATTTTTTCCGATTTCCAAGCGGCGTTAAGAGAAAAATGGAACAGTCTTTTCCATATTTTCCCCTACCACTATCAGTTGGAACAAAAATTTAAATATATTAATCAACATGGATTGTCACAGGTATCTGACTGTTGTTAATTAATCGAAAGTTTTCAAACAAGCAGGCATATGGGAATGCTTGCCGAGTTAGAAATAAGAAAGAGTAAATTCCATTTCCTGAGTTCCGAAAATATTCCGAATTTTGGCATTTAATTTAAGGGCTCAGAACCTATTCCATCTTTTTCAATATTCAGTTAAATATCTCCGCTAATGTATCACAGTTCGACAATTGTAGCTACATTTATTAAAAATCTAGCTTGATCAGAGCTTTATAATACAGCTTGCTAATTGGAAAAAGAAAAACCACATATGTTCCTAAGTACACCTTATTTATTGTAATAGATATAGTGTCAAGAAGTTCATTTAAAGGTGTTACGTCAACCTCATCGGATGCCATTCCGACGAATTTAAATCTTTAGAAACGTATAGACTGACACAAATATCAAGGGGTGATCTTCCCTTCACTTCCTTGTATACTTATACAATACGGTGCGCTGTGTGTTTAATTGCATAGTGTGTTCGTAAGAGTTAAGGTTGTTTACCGGAATTTGCTATTCTACGTGTAGACGCAGTATTGGTTTTAAAAACTAAAAAACTGATTTCATTTCTCTGGCTTCGAGGAGAGAGTTTATCTATTTTATTGAACATTGCTAAAATAGCATGTTGGGGTTTATAACAAATAAACAGGTTGTTAGACTGTTAACTGGATGATGAGCTTGGTTCAAAATTTGTCGCATAACTATAGATTTTCTATATTGCCGGCATACCAAAAAAATACCTAAATGTCTTTTCCATATTTTTCTCTACCACTAACAATTGAAACGAAAATTTAAAAATATTGACTTCCATGGATAGATGATTGAGGTATGGCTATATAATTCTTTTCGATGATTTGAAGCAAGGCACGCATTTTCAGGTGCTAACAAAGTTAGGTAGAAGGAAGAATAGGTTTAAATTTCCGAGTGTTGAAAAATATCTGTATTTATGTAAAAAGTCTGAATTTCGGCCGTGAATTTAACGGTTAGACTCTATTCCATCTTTTTCAAAGTGCAACTAAATATCTACGATGACGTATCACTGTCCGAAATTTGCTTCTGCAGATGTTTGAAAGCTAGCTTGTTCAGAACTCTACAATAAAGCTTGAGAATCCGACAAATAATTTGACCTATGCTAATAAATTAATCTTATTAATTGTAATAAATAAGGTGTAAACATTTTTCTGTTGATGTATCTTTGAAATATTATATCGTAAAACATATAGGAAGCTATTCTGACGCAATTAAATCGATTAAAATATATAGAACACAGACCTCATACTCTCATGACTGTAACCATTTTGCCTACTGAATGGTTGAATTGGTATGAAAACGTCACCTTTATTAATGAGCACAAAAAATACAATTCGGCTAGTTTAAGTGCCGAGGATAAATAAAAGAAAAGAATACGTTTGATGTACAGTGAAAATAAAAATAAGCAAACAAACGCAGTAAACACAGAAGTACATGAACATACACGGCATTTACACAGAAAAAATAGAGAGATATTTTTTTAAAAACTGAAGTTAAACGACAATTTTAAAAATAAAGGAAAAAAGTAAGAAGGAAGTTAATAATATTTGTCATAATACTACACAGGATTGAACAATATAAAAAGAGAGAAAGAAAAAAAATCAAAAACAATAACAATATATAAACAATATAATAACAATAAAAACAATATATAATTAACAATATAAAATGCATCAAAACAAAATGCAGGAAAAAGAACTCATGGTTATCTTTAAACTTTTGTTAATCAATCATAAAAATAATATATTAATAATAATAAAAGATGTTCACGGGTGTTTCAAAAATGCAAATAAGTGTTGAGATTGTTCACAGTCACAGTTTTAAAGCTCTGAGTAAAATACGCACTAGAAAAGTTCTACATTGCTAAGGATGTTGAAATTTATCAGACTAAATGATTTTGATTAGAACAAGCTTTTTGGGTTTGAGGCTATTGATAAACGCCATCATCTCTTAGAGAGAACAAAGGGGTTTAAATCTTTCAAAAAGGGATCTGTTTTGGTGGATGAATTTTTTGCCTATTAAAAAATATAGACTGTCACAGATATCAATAGTCTTCGCCTTGTCTTTCCAACATACTTTTACAATATTGAGTGTTGTGGATACTGCATACATCCATTAACTGGACATGCAGTCTCAATTTTATAAAAGATGTTTTAAAAAATTCAGAAATATTCGTTATTGGTTGCGAAAAATTGAGTTTTTTCCTGCTGTTTGAAATTTCAAATGATTGAGATGGATGTAGTTGCTTGTTAATTGGCATTTTTAGCATGATCTTACATTCTTTAGCTGTGAAATAAAAAAAGAACCATTGTTATTCCAAAGATATTCTATTTTTATTAATATTACATTTTAGAATGGAAAATTAACTGGGTTAATGTGAGTACATGTTTATATAATAAGTTTCTGTAGGACCTATAACAACGAAAAGGCAACTAAAAAGTGGTGGAAATATTTATAAATCTATAAATATTTAAGTGCCTTAATACCTTTTCTTATCAAAGCTGCATCAGACAGGTTCCTTTCTTAATATGGATTTTAAAGTCAGTGTGATTATTTTCAGCATTGCAAATGTATATATGAAGTATTTATAGTCTGCATAAATTGTCGGCCATGAATTTCTCTTTCGAGCATGAATGAAAAAAAGAACAATACAACTCATGTAAAAGGGTCCCTCTGGAAAAGCATAGCTTGTCAATCATTAGATATGATATATATCCATATATATTTTACTTGCTTTCTATGTTGTTAAAATATGATAATGCGTTTTCTTAAAAATTATAAGTAACACATAAAAGCATAAACACGACCAGCATTATCACGCGGATCAAACATGCATGATCTGGCCGCCATGAAAAAATTGTGCATTCTGGGCCCCGCAAAGCAGCCCCTATTATGAACGGCTGATTTGACGACCCCTCAGACAGAGGCATGACTAAAGTGACCATTAATTTTTTCTTTCAAAGCGGAAACTTTTTTTTTAATTTCTAGGTAAAATTATGTGAATTAAAAAAAACCAGCTTATTTCTTTAATTTTTATTTATTAATGAAAAGAAAGGTAGTTGTCAGTGTACCTCTCTCTGAAAACTACAATAAAAGTTTTATTTTTGAATCATGAAACCAGCTCTTAAATACTGTGAGATATCGAAAGACCCCCCTTACAAGTATTTTATCATTATTTTTTTAATTTTAGAGAGGGAATACCAGTTTATACTTAAGAGATGAGTGACTGAGTTATTGTGAATAAATTTTATGATTTAGTTTTCGATGTTAAAGGACACTGGTTAAAATAACGCGTTTTACCATATTGCTCCATACCACAACCATTTGCAACGAATGTCATGGATTGACCCTGGCAATTCAAAAGACATAAAACTCTTGCTTCACGTAAAGCAGGCTTTTTCCAGTTCTTGAATAATTGGAAAAAAGAAATAAATTATTTAATTTTCGGGCTTTGAAAATTATCAGCATTTCGGAAAAAATTTGGAATTCCGGCCATTAGATTAAAGGTTGCAAATATATCATATTTTGAGAAAAGTATACGAATGTCTCCTTTGATGTCTAGTTGTCCTATATTAACAGTTGCAAATATTCAGCGAGTACAGAGGCTAAGAATAAATACAAGTTAAATGATCTATGATAAAAAATTATTTTTTTTAATGTAAAAATTCCATTTTAAAAATGATTTTCATTGATGTGTCTTTAAAATTCCGCCGAAGATATAGAAAACTAATATGACGCATTTAAACTTGTAGAAAAGTGGAGGCTATCTCGAGTATGAAGGGAATTGATCATCTCTTGACTAATACAATACGGTGCATTGTATATTCAATTTCGTAGTTTACATTACTGCCCAGAAATATTGCAAGATTAGTAAAAGGCGAAAACTTTGGTCAAATTTGAATACAATGGTTTAAATTCAGTTGTGCAGAATCGTTACGCAAACAATGTTTCTAACTCACATTGTATAGTGAAGATTTTGTTAAGAGGCATTTGGGGAACCGACCAGAAATTGATAAAGATGAAAAGGGATTTCGTGTTATCCTTTTTCATCGAACTCTGAAATGATTTGAATCTTTAATCAATGATTTTGTTTCCTACGCACATTTCTTACATGCATTTTCGTAAAAATAGTATGTATATTCGGGAAGATATAAAGGTTTATTAAAAAAAGCTTAATTATTTCGCATGTTTTTTTTAATAACATAAAGAGTTTTCAACTAAATCATACGAAACTGATGGTATATAAGACAATTTAATAGCGAAATGTCATATTAAAGATTGAGATAAATACTTTGAATATTTGACGAAATATGAGTATTTATTATAGTAAATAAGTTTTAACTGCGCAAGCGCGGAACATAGTGTAATTTTCCTTTCATAATGTCAAAGCCGGATTTAAGATTTCGAAAGATATGACCATTGAATCCAGCAGAATTTCTGTTTTCTCTAAGGAAAAAAATATCATGAGAAGTTGTCCACAAATCAATATTTTTTAAACTTGAATCATCGAGTAGTAATCGTGGAATTGAAATTTTAATTATATATTTAATTTATAAGCATACATGAATACTCTGTATATTTAACTTTCAGAAAATTCAATATTGCTGGTTGATGACTCAAGTTTAAAAAAGTATAAGCTATTGTAAAAAACCTTCATCATTTTTTTTAAAAAAAGCAATAGAAATTCTGCACGCTGAAATGCCGAGATCTTTCTAAATCTCAAATGGCAATCAGTTGTAATATGTATATAAGCTACCTTAGGTATCTGGCTTTGACCTAATGGAAGAAAAATTATTACTCTATGCTTCGCGCATGCGCAGTTTAAAATTATTTTCCACAAAAACCAAAATTTCCTTGATTTTTCATGGTAATTACTTCAAATTATAATGTCATGCCTTACTATTACACTGTCATATATTCTATAAGTTTCCTATGCATTGATATAAAACCTTACATGTTATACGCGGAAATATTTAGGGTTTTTAAAAGAATCTGTATGCTTGCTCGATTATCCATACTATTTTTAAGAATATGCGTATAAGCAATATGCATAAGAAACAATACTACTGATAAAAGATTCAAATCATTATTCAGCTTTCTATGAAATGGCGTAAGACGCAATCTCTTTTCGTCTTCATTAATTTCTGGTCGGTTCCCTAAATGCCCCCTGACAAAATCTTTAGTGTAAAATGTGAGTTAATACGGCTGTTTGTCTAATGATTCTCCTGAATTGATTTTAAACTATAGCATTCAAATAAACTCCAAATTATTCGCATTTTACAAATTTTGCAATACTTTTCGCCAGTACTGTAGTGGAATATGTAACTTTCGTCACCTTCCATTAAACGAATGAGTGGAAATCCTGCTTATAGAAACAATTTTGATCTCAAGACAGCATAACGAATTTCATTCATCTGATTTTTCGCGGCGAATATAACTATTATGCTGAATTTTGCTTTTCTAGAATTTTACTTCTATCAGTTAACACTTTCAAAAGCAAATAAATATAGAGCTCAACGGAGTGTTATTTTAAGAATGGATCTAGTTTGAAATTTGTTGTACAACTCAAATTTTAGTTTAATAGCAATATACCAAATTATTCAAAAATGCAATGAAATTTATTTATCAAGTTCATTGCATTTATAGTTTCTCCTACTCACATGGACTTTCTTAAACAGATTTTGTTCAAAATTTAATAAAGTTCTTTAACGTTCGAGTGAAGAACGTAGAGCAAATTTCATGCAACTAGCTTGTTGTTTTTTCCATTCAGTGCATAGAATTGTAGAAACATAAACGTAATATCAAAAATGGAACGGATTCATGACTGTAACAAAAGGGATTATACTTTGAAATTACGAATTTGAATTTCTTTCATTACTTCGTATACAAAATACTAAAAGTAAAAATATTAGCTCCTGGAGATCAATTCGTAGATGATATATTCCATTTACAAATGAAGACTTTGTGGCAACTTTATTTTAAATAAATTTCAATCAACCAAATATTTTATTCAAGAAAGTTTTCTGATATTTACTAGAATTCATTAGTTGTATATGCCTGGCGTGACACATCAATAATAATGACGGAAACAAAAGTCCTTTAGCGTACTTGGTAATGTTGAATTACATAGTTATCGAATATATACAGGAAGGAAGTTCGAATCGATCTGTTGAATATTTTTCATTCTGAAAACATTATTCGTGTAGTTAGTCGTCTTCGTTTCAGTAAATTTTATATTTACATCATAAGCATCCCATGCTCATGCCAGCCCGACATCTATTAAGGAGGCTGTTGGTTATTCCTGTCATGAAAGACACAATTGTTGGTACCATTTTGTTTTATTCTTGCTTTGCATTTTCAACCTAGTAAATCCAAGCGATCATAACCAGAAATGGATATCTTAGCAGAATCTTTAATTTCTTACCGATCCCCGAGACGAGGGAATATGGAAAAGCGCGTTCCATAAGCAACCGCGTTTTTAAATATTTCTCTCAACCACTATAAGTTGCAACAAAAGTTTAAGTATAGTGTCTCTCATTTTTTACCCAAGTGAGTTCTAAGTCAGAAAGTCCTGAATGATTTCAAGGAAAGCATAACATTGCTGTGTATGCCGAAAAAAATTATGACAAAGAATATGATTAAACTCTCGAGGTGTATCTCATTTTCTGAAAATATTCGCAATTTCTGGCAGTAATGTAAGAGTCAGACTTTAGTTAGACTAAGTCAACTTTATCTTTTTAAAAAGGCGATTAAATATCTCTTCTTTCATCTTTTTGTCCGATATTGTAACCTTCATATGTCACAAAAGTTAGAAAAAACCTTGATTACTGAATTATGTTAATAAATTCTTTTGTATTAAATATAATAATTATATTGTTTTTTCCTGTTCACGTGTATTTATAATATTATTACGAGAAAATATGAGAAGCATTTATGACAAAGTTAAACCCTAGACAAAATAATAGCCCAAATAATTTAAAGTGAAGTATCTTTCATTCTTCACATAATTATAAAATCTTGTGGGTTTTGTGTTGAATATCGTAGTAGGGTCGGCAGTTGAGTTTTTAGTGAACACTGTCACATGTCCTAAAATACACAGATTAACAGACTATGAAATGAGTAATGGACTTTTTTCCATATTTCTGACACAATTTCTGACTAAAATTTTAATACTGTGGCGATTTATCTAATTTCATCCATCTTGTTCCCGTTGCTTTTTTATTAATCTTGTTTAAATGTGGGCAAATATACTTACTCTAACGTAGTTTGATGAAATTTCGAAAGATAACTGAAACTTTTAAACAAAGACGGCAAGACTTTTTTTACCAACTATCTTGTTGCATTTTTGATTATTGTATTGAAAGAGACATAAACGTGATTCCAAAATTAGATTCATCGGTTCATTAAGTGTCAAACATTGAGATTCTGCAAACTGTTCCTTTCGAATTTTTTGACGGTTACAAAACCCCTTTTTTTTCTTTTTACACCTTGTTTGCGAGAAAGAAACCAGCAAAATAAT
Source organism: Araneus ventricosus (assembly GCA_013235015.1). NCBI lineage: Eukaryota > Metazoa > Arthropoda > Arachnida > Araneae > Araneidae > Araneus > Araneus ventricosus. The sequence goes on along the minus strand of BGPR01005618.1, from coordinate 23,070 downwards.
TGTTAGAGACTCAGAAATTCTATATATAAGTAAAGAGTTGGTTGAAAGATGATTTTAAATATTTCAAAGTGCCTAATATTATGCCAATTTTATAATTGATTTAAAAATGTTTCTACTATTATTTCCTGATTAAAATAAGATAAAAATACTGTAAAAATGCTATTTTGTTTAAAGTCTGGTTTATAGCTTAAAAATAGTCCTTTACTTACTGAAAACACTGGGCTTTATTTGAGAACAAAATTTTCTTGATAAAATTCTATGATGTCAAACACAGATGAATTTTAAAGAATGATAATAACATAAGGAATTTCCTTCAACATTGCAGAATATAATATATTATCCTCAAGCGTACAAAAAATCTAAAAAGATGCAGCCTCAAGTTGAAAACATCAATTTTTTTGTCAGTACTCTGGCTTACATTTATGTGCCGTAAACTGATTTAATTTATATTTCAATATGTATCCTATCCTATATATGCATCCAATGGCAACAACACGCATTAGAGAATTAGACCTTTTCTCAAGAATTTTGAAGACGAAATTGGGTATGTGTCTTTAAAGGCAACACTTTGCTTTTAAGGTTTGACAAAACCTTTAAAACTTTTCCAATCACGGAGACGCGAGAATAGGAAATAAAAAATCGAACACTCTTTTACATAATTTTCCCTACCACTATCACCGCAACAAACATTTAAATATAATGACTCGGACGGATAGGTACAGATATGGTTGTATCCTTCTGTAAATTTGAAGGTTTCAAGAAAGCAGGCATATGGCAATGCTTGTCGAGTTTCGAAGTAGAACAATTTTTCCAAAAATTCGCAATTTTTCTTCGTTAGTTTGATTCAGAAACAATTTTAAATGGACAATTTATTACCTTCTATTTCGTCTTGTAGTCAGATATTGGATGCTGCACGTTTTCTTAAAGTTCTTATAATAAACGTTCAAAATTGGACCAAGAAAATTACCTATGTTAATAAAATCTTTTTAAATGTACAAGATATGGTGTCTAGAAATTTTATCTGTTCATGTTCTTTCACGTTTTGTTTCTATTATTTAAAACACATACAGGTCCAGCCTACCCGAAAGTGTGTAAGGTTTCCAGCAGACCGGTGGGGAAATATAAAATCAATACAAGAATATCAATATGACATGGCACACACAAAAGTATCACAAACACAGCACAGAACGTTACAAATATTTCAAAAAAGGGACAACAACAAAAAAATAAATTAACCTAAAAACACTCATAAAAAAGAACGATACGCCACTGAATCGATATTACACTTAGAGAGAACCATAAATTAATGGAATATTATCACCAGATCTGGAGCCAACTTAAAAATATTCAAAACACTCAACGGGAGGAGCCCCCATTATTCATCCAAATGAGCAAAATACAAGCACAATCTCAGCACAACACACCAGAAAAACGAAGGGGGCAATAAAATGTTTGGTAAAGTATTATTAAAAATCCCACAGAAGAGCATCAAAATCAAACCCCGTGGTCTCTCACCAGTCCAGAAAACAATACAATCCCTCAAAGTCCACGTCAGTTAAACAACAATAAAAATATAAAAATAAATTTTAAAGATAAGAAGGATAAAAACGTTATTTTTTAACGGGTTTTTTCACATTATTAGAAGGAACATATTCTACTACTATTATATTTTGACGATATAATCGATTGTGACACGTTTAAATATGAAGAAATATATAAAGTGCAACATATATAAAGGTGAGTATCCTCCCCTTGACTTTCTCGTATACTCATACAATACTCTGCATTATACGTTCAATTTCGTAGTTCGGTGAACAGAATCGAGTGTGAATTTGCGGTCTATTCCCGTTGAACTAGAGAATTCATTATTCTACGTATAGCAACAATTTTAATTTGAAGACCAAATTCAGATTTTCATTCATTTTGCTTCGCCCATTTAGTTTCGGAGACATACTGAACTTTTCTCACTTAGATTCTTGCGATTCATTAACACTTTCACATCCAAAAGTATAGATATGGGCAGTTTGCTAAGTGAATTATAAACGTGGTCCAATATTTGTCATGAATATAATATTTGTGAATACTAGTGATGTACCAATTTCCATCCATTTAGGTCATTGTATTGTACACTTTCACATCCAAAAGTATAGAGATGGACAGTTTGCTAAGTGAATTATAAACGTGGTCCAATATTTGTCATGAATATAATATTTGTGAATACTAGTGATGTACCAATTTCCATCCATTTAGGTCATTGTATTGTTTCATGTATCGTGTTCGCATGGAGAGATTCTGACTTATTTCCGTATTTTTTTCAACATTTGTTAGGTTTTTATATCATTTCTGCAAAGAATGCATGATTATTTGCATCCAATTCAGTGGTTGCGTTTTTGAATTATCAAATCCAGAGACAGAGCTGCAGAGTCATAAACGCAATTCCAAAAATTCGGTCTTTTGAATGCATCAAAAAATTTCTTCGGACTTTTGAATGCACCAAAAAATTTCTTCGGCCTTTTGAATGCATCAAAAAAATTTCTTCGACCTTTTGAAAGCATCAAAAAATTTCTTCGGCCTTTTGATGCATCAAATTTGGAGACTCGTCAAAAACTGCAGTTTGAATTATTTGGCGATTATAGTACTTTTTCTTTGTATACTTCGTATACGAGAAAGAAAAGTGAAAGAATCAGCTCCTGGATATTAACTCGGAGATTATATGCAACTAAAGTAATTCTTGGAATTTGACATTTTTAATATAAAACTACCAAATATTCTTTACATGTTAATTTGTCCCATTCAAAGTTACTACGTCTAGAGACGACTCTGACAGGGACAGGTGTGTAAGCAACCTATCCTATCACCTACACCCATTTATGTCCATTGTGCATTCCGACGAATTTGGACAATTCCGGCAGGACAGTGCGACACCCCACACGTCAAGAGTCGCTACCAAGTGGCTCTAGGAACACTCTTCTGACTTTAGACACTTCCATTGTCCGCCTAATTCCTCAGTCATGAACATTATTGAACCTATATGGGTTGCCTTGCAATTTGCTGTTCAGAAGAGGTCTCCAACACCTGGCACTCCTATGGATTTGCGGACTGTCCTGCAGGATTCATGGTGTGGAAAGCCTCCAGGATACCTTCAGACATAAGTCGATACCATGCCACGTCGTGTTGCATCACTTCTCTGTGCTCTTGATAGCCCTAAACGATATTAGACAGTTGTACCAGTTTTTCAGGCTCTTCGGTGTGTATTTAAAGGCATTTTGAGAATGGCTTTTTTGAAGTCATATGACGAAATTCAAATTTTTTTCAGTAAAGCAGATATTCTAAAATTTAATCATATTCTTCCTTTAATCTAATTCCGCAAGCACTGAGCAAAGCCTGCTTATTTGAAATCTTATCCCACTGGAAACTTTAGTGTCGGGAGTGAATGGCTAAAATGTCATTATATTTAAATTTTTGTTACACATGACAGTGGTAAAGATTCATTTTAAAAATGTACACCTTCTTTTAATTCATACAAATTGACAAAGATATTGAGTTAAAGGATTTGGACCGAAGATTGGTTTAATTTTCCAAAATAAGGTTTAAGATTTCTGATAAAGAAACCAAAGGACATTAAACACAAAGGGATTGGCTACCTTCTAAGCATGTCTCTAAATATAGAAAGAACTGAAACAATAACTTTGTGTGGCCTTATTATCAATGGCGTTTGCTATCTGTCTTGAAATTTTGCTTGAATAAAAATGGACGAGCATTCCAATTACTAAAAATCATTTTATGTCCGCCTTAAAATACTGTATTCTTCTATGGAGAAATTTCCTTCAAAATATTTGATTTAAGAATAAAAAAACTTTTCAAACTAAATGATATAAATGTTGTAAGACATGAAAAGGAGACATTAAAACTTTTCTAAAAGAATAAATTGATATTTCACACTACAATAAATTACATGAAGAAGCAAATACGTAATTGAAAAATTTAGAAAAAAGGCCAACACCTAACTTTGATTCGATATATGATCTTCCTCACAAGGAAATTGATATCTTTTATTATCTCTAGATAAGAGAGAGAAACACATCAACAAAATTAGGCAAAGAAATGAGTGGTCTATATTTACAGAAAAAAAGACAAAGTGAATCAAAAGAATCTCAAAAATGAAAAACCAGCTAACCTATTGAATCGGTACTCATAGAAAAAAATATTTATAAATTTACCTATAATTGTATAGATGTGATTTCTAGAAGTAAAATGCTTTTTGGGCCCTTTTCCCATTAGCCTTAAAGGTCATTTATGTCTTTCTTGTAAAGAGAGCACAAAATGTTTTAGAATATTTCGAGCAACTAGACCTTTTATCTTTAGCTTATAACATCTCCATAATAACTCTTACTAAAAGTTTTAATGTTAAATATTGTATGCTTTCTCCTTGGTATTAGTTTATTAGTATTCTACAGTGTGTTCTGAAAGATAGCTTAAAAAAATTCATTAGATATTTAGGTTTTTGCTGTTCGTGGCTCTTATTACTATAAACTTTATTTATGGGGTATTTTAGAAAGGGTAAGTCAAAGCGTATATACTTCGAGTCTATGGAAAATATATCTAAATCTAGCCGAGTATCGAATTAATGACTCAAACTGTAATCTTTAAATACCAAAGTGGATGTACATGCTGTTTAGTTCTAAAATTATCACTTGAATTGGCGCCAGTTTCTGTTCTTTTTTCATGGAAAAAGTTAGCAGATATTTAGTTGGAGGTGGGTCATCATTTTAATTGTTTCTAGAATCATGTTTTGTGTTCCCTTGCTGCTTATTATTTTCCAAAGTGACACATCAACAATGGCAAAAAGTCAGTAATTTGATGTTAAACAACGGAATTTAGGAATTTAGGGGATTGTTAAAGAAATATATTTTTCATTAACAATCTGACAACTAAGAGTTCTCAAAATCTGAGTACAGTTGTGTACAGATTTTTGCTTACTAATTGATCTGTGGAATGGATTCGTCCGCCCCATTCCCCCCTTTCTCCTCACTATGGGTGGTGGGAGATATGAATGGTAGGTCTTTTATCTCTTATCTCTCCCCTAAGGATCCCTTTAATAATCACTCGCTCAAATGCCTTCTCCTTCCTTTCGGAACAGCAACTGGTCGAAATCCGCCCCACTAGTATAGAAGTCGCATGGCCGGTTACGGCCGGCTTAGGAGTCAGAGTGTTAATATAGTTTTAAAAGAGATCACATGGAGTATTTTTTTCGAAATATTCTTGTTTTACTATTTCCCTGAACCGAAAATGTTTCGAAATACTTTCGAAGCCTCGACAAATTTTTAGGTGTTTCTGCAAGTAATGAACATCAAAGTAATTTATACATAGAATGAAAATATTCTTCACTTAAAAGATTATAGTGCTCTATAGCACAATAAAATTTTACATCTAATCTTTAATAAATAAGTATATTCCTTGTTCGTGCCTCAATGAAAGCCATTCAAATCAGTCGTGCTATCGGATGATTTTTTTTAGTCACTGTTATTAAACTTGACATGCTTCATGCTTGTAAAGATAAAAATTTACAATCGATTTTTTGCTTCTTACTTTGCGATGTCCTTTACGCTACTACACACCTCTGCCTCCAGAGATAAAGATCTCCGGTTTTCAGTTTGCATGATTGTGCGTAGAGAGTCTTTATTGATTCTACAAAAAAATTACATCAAGTTGAACAAATTGTTAAACATGCTTTTGATTTTCAATTTTTTTTTCATAGAATTTTTTCCTCTTTTTTATGGATTGATTCTAAACTTATATTTAAATGGAAAAATATGTATGCTTAAATGAAAAATAATTATATACAGAAAAAAATATACAACAAACATCGTCAAATCTCATTAACTTAAACTAGAAAGAAAAATGGACTTTTAAAAAGAAGATTATATTCATCTAAAATTTTCTTCCAAACAAATCATTACTTGATGCCTTAAAAGAAACGTCTGCAAACACAAAACTTTTACTAGAAGCTTGAAATTTCTCTCATTTACTTGCTGTCAATTGCAATACACTATAGAATTTATAATATTTTCAGAACATGGTTCTTATAGATAAACCGATTTATACAATTAAATTCAATAACATGTCGATTAATTTCTCACATTCGCTACCAGTGTCGTGAAGTCACGTATTAGTGTATTTGTTACCGCTAATGTGCAGAAATCAGTTATTCTACAGATTATCTAGGTAGTGTGCAGATTAACTAGGGTGACCGGTTAAAATCCCGAAAATTGTTACATTTCTCGAATTACCTAAGTAATCTGCAAATTACCTAGATAATCTGCACATTACCTAGTAGGTAATCATTAAAGTGAAAATAAGATCTTTGCTAGAACAACAGCAACCTTTCTGTGTACTCTTAAATCAACATAATATTATTTACTTATTTTTCGATATCTAAAGAATCAAGTTAATACAATAAAAAAATCAACAAATTAGTTGATAGAATCAATTATGAATCAATTAAAAAACTATATTATGTAGAATCAAACGGTTTAAAATATTATTACTATTAAGGAAATTAACGTAATATTATTTATTTATTTTTCGATATCTAAAAAATCAAGTTAATAAATCAAACAATCAACAAATTAGTTGATAGAATGAGTCATCAATCAATTAAAAAACTATAACTAAAACTGGAAGGAGAGGGGATGTAAAGGGAAAGGAAATGAGAGAAACAAACTCTTGAAATTTGATGATACGGAAGCAGTTAATGCGCACATTACCTAGGTAAAATGCAGTAAACTCTAGATTCTGCACGTTGACGGAGCAAATCAGTTAACCTGCAGATTATCTAGGTAATGTACACATTAACTTTAGTGGTAACATATATACGAAAAATATTGATATCATGATTCCATTATTATAAATGAATTAATTTTAAACTTAATTTGAATTCTAAAGACTGAGGAGAAGATAACAATGAAATTGAATTTTTTGCACACTAATAAAAAGGTATATTTTTGAAAATGTCAATACGGATGTCAAATGAATACTCAATGGTCTATTTCAATATTCTATTTATCTTTCGCTTTGAAAACCTAGTTTCTGCTTCATACTTTGAATTCCGTTTTAAGATGATAGTTATCTCCCTTAATTCCATAAAGAACGCCTAAAAGAACAATTTTTTTTTATTCCAATATGGACCGAAGACAACTTATTCTTACTTTAATAACGTATTTAAAAATTATAAAAGTAGTTTTTTCCCAGCTTAGCAGACATGAAATTAATATCCTCCATGGGTGCTGCCGAATTATTTAAAATAGAAATTATAGTTTCAACTATCAGCTTGTATTATTATCCCGCTTGAAAGAGAGGTCAAAATTTATCAGTTATCGGAATAATAGATATAAGAATTGAAAATTATGGAGAGTTTTAAGTGCAGAGTAAGAAAATAGGAATTTTATTTATTTCTAGTATCTTATTTCCTAAATGCAAAGGTTTAGAAGAAATTCATTCTATATAAAAATGTGTTCGAAAACTGACGATTTTTTAAAAAAAGATAGACTATTCTACCTTATTTTAACAAAGGTATTTTTTTCAGTTTTTTATTTTTAATTGAGAAACGCTTGGTTACTAATTACCCGATTTTTGAAGAAACTACCTAACTGTGAATGGGAATCAGTGAAATGGGAATATCGTAAGCTAAGCGTGGTTTTTTCATCTCAACTTCATTGTTTATTTTGACATATTCTTCGAAACGTTTACTGTCACTTTCTTAAAAATTCATGATTTCCTGCACTGATATTTCATTTAGAGGCTTTAACTTGTTTCCCAAGCTTTCCAAGCTCATTTTAATTATATAATTTATTAGTGTTGATGAAAAGGAACGAAATTTTTCTTTATACGATTCCTATTGTTTCGTGGTCCATAAGTTTTAAATGTAATATAAAATATGCACTTTTTAATCTCTAAATTTGATTTCAGATATCGAAAATTGCGGAATTAGTCCTGAATGTATCTGAAGAAAATTAAGGCACGTAGATTATTTTTTACAGCGTCCATACAAAAAATATCATTTTAATAAACCTTTATATAATTTTAAAAGAGAATGGTTTAAAAATTTACACTTTAATAGAAATAAAATATTTATATCTTTTTCTTTTCAAAAAATAGATGGCACCACATCTTAATTGGTTATATTACGATTGTTAATTTTAAGACGGGATTATCCTTATTCTTTGTCTGTGAGTTGAATTTGAATACTTTAATTCTTTGCAAGAGTGGAGTAAGTTTGAATTTTTCTTCTTTACTGATATTTTTATAAAGGTATTTTTGACGGAAGACTAATAAATTTTAAATTAATCTTGTTGGCGGTATTATGTTTATTTTTCTTTCTGAAAATCCTTTTGTTGTTTACTCTTGTTTGTCTTGTGGTTTAGGAAATTTCGGGCAACGAAGGGGCAATGGTTAGATTTAGGTCAAGTCTCTTACCAGAAGAATTTCCCAATTTATTTGAATCCATTTCGAATTTAGTTTATAGCCCTTGAAGAAGTGGACTAGACTGGATTCCTTGTCTTCTTAATTCGATTTTATCAGGGTTTATTTCGGGGCTTTTACTTTCTTTGAATTATCATTGACTTCCTTTGTTTGTTTTATGCAGCAGCATATTGTGAGCTACTTAAACACTTAAATTTTGTAATGTATGTTTAAATTTATTTTTAAATTTCCTTTATTTACTAATTTAACTTATTTGATTATCTGTATGTCGTTCGAATCAAAGCATCGGACACTGTTTTCCATAATTTTTCCTACCACTATTAATTGAATAAAAATTTAAATATAACGACATGCATGGAATTTTGCAAGCGAAACACATCTTTAATTTCCATTTTTTCAAGAGAGGCAGGCATATTTTGATGCATTGCCGAGTTTGATATAATGGAAGAACATTTGTATTTCTAAAACATTTTGGATTTTCTGCCGTTAACTTAACACATTCGTTGCTGAGGCGAATTGCAATCTTCATTTCTAGAAGCCAAATATATACAATTATATAAAGCTTCTACGAGGTAACAGGAAGTCGTCGTTGCGGACAAGAACGCCAATGACGAGTTATCTCGAAGCTTACAGAGAACTTAAGAGTCGTAGAATATTTCAACCTCTTAAAACTGAAACTAAATATTTATTCTGCACCTCTTAGTCTGATATTGACAGTTGCACATTTTCTGCAGCTAGTTTGTGCAGAACTCTGCAAGTAAGCTCGTGTGCTAACTCAGAAATTGCCTTATATTTAGCTGCCATTTTTTTTTATTAATATAATAATGTTTAAGAATGTTTTCTGCTTATATGTTTTAAAATCACTTTACTAACAAATGCAACTCTATTCTGACGAAGTGAAATTCTGACGAAATTTTAGATTCAAATATACACCATAGTGGCTAAAAGTGACTGCAGACACTTAGCGATTTATTTCTTTCAGAATTTCTCCGAAAGTTGAATAATTGACTGACCTTAAAACTTAGAACATGTGAAGAATAGAACATGATACTCATTTGCATTTAGATTAGGTCATGAGGGTTAATTGATGGCACTTGAACTGTCATGAAGACTAAAACTATTTTTGCCCACCCTGCTTCGTAGAATAACATGATAACAAGATTAAACTTTCATAAATATTATGTTTAATGTTATATAATATTGCAGAGAACTTCTGAAAAGCCACAGAGAAATATTTTGAAAATAAAAGGTTGTCTTAAAAAATCTGAAATTTTCCAGCCTGTACGTTTTTATATATTAGCATAGTTTTCTGTTACATTATGCGAAGTACCTTGTATAAAATGACAATATGTTACAAAAAGTATTGATGTAAAACTTTAAGGGAGAAAATTTACATAACAGAATATGACTTTTAATCATAATTTGATACCGACTATGCATAGAAACATAACTAGCTTTTCTTTGCAACTTTAAAGCCAGGATATATAGAGGCAAGTTAATAAAATATCTAGTTCAATATCAATAGTATCTGCTAAAGATATTCGAAACATAACAGAGCAAGAATTTCGTCTATCAAAGAGAAGCTAAAAGATGATGGTGTACAATACAAATTGATATTTTTAAACTTATAATATTTTATAAAACTTAAATAGATATATTGAATCTGTGGTTAAAAATTTGTTAAATACCATGATACTAGTAGCTATTTATAACGAATAAAAAATATCCCTTTGAAATATAAAATATTTAAGAAAATTACATTAGATAATAAAATCATTTGCATGAGAGAACATTGATTTAAAAGAAATACTGCTCTGGTCATAATCGTCAACAATAATAACTGCTTAATAATAATGTAAATAATATAACTAATAGTAATAAAATTTTTGTATTACGTATAGTGGCCCAATACGGAATTTGTTGCACGCGATGATAAATTTCATGGTTTTCAGCAAAACTTTACCATCATGGCCCATTATTTTCACGTAAAAGTGAGTTACATCCATCTTTACATGATCGAGTGTTTAAGGACAACTATTAATCCTGGAGAAAGTCTGAAAAATGTGGAAAATCTTGATCCTGGACTTCCTTAGTGACGTGACGTTTCGCAAGTTTGATTTTTTACTTGTATTATGTTATCATGGAAATTTGACGCGTGATGTTTTTATTGCGATGGCGCTAAAATCGAGAGAAAATAGAAATAGTGCCAATCCTTGTGAAGGCTTGCAATGTTTGCATGACTAATTCACGCACGATTGACAGTAAAGTTTGTTACAAAGATGATAGTCAATAAGAGATAATCCTCACTCTGTTTTAAAGAACATCCGATTTTTACATAGATCTCCTAGACCGCCTCCTTTTATTAATTCAATAAATCAATGATAATTTGAAAAAAAAAAAAATTAACTTTTTTACAAAATCAGAAAACAGAATACAAAACTTATCCCTCGTAGAGAACTGAAACGCAACTTATTTGTACTGTTTACAATGAAGACGTCATGACAAATCTTGCCGTAGAAGTTCTCCGCTTTGACTTCAGTCCTTGCCAGATTGTTCAAAACTGTTTCAAGTCTTGCATTTGTCGTCAACCTGTAGATTTCAGTGACAAATTGATTAAACAAAATTACATCTAGTCGTCGCTGTTATGGAAAATGCAAATTTACCTGGAAAATGCCTTTGTTAGAATGAAAGTAATAATTACTCCTAAAACTGAATTATTTCACAAAAAAGGTATCTAGGAGAATATGAAGTCGACCTCTCATATTAGTATATAGAGTGGCTCTTGCTGGTAAAGAAATTCAGCTTTTAACTAAAGTAGTATGGAAAAAAGGGTTGATTTTCAGGGGAGATTTTTCTTATGACGTATTCTCAGTGGTAATTGATAAAATTGAATTATTGCAAGGGAACAGTATATGGTAACTTGAAGACGAGGATTGGAATAAATGGGCAGTGAACAGCAAGCTGGGAACAACATGTCAAGTACCTTTCATGAAATTGCCGAATCGCAATCATCATTAATATATGTCAGACTGGCAAGATCATGAGATGAGTTTTAAGTTACCTTGAAGATTGAGTATTAACACGAACATCAATCCTCAACATGTGTTAGAAAATGAAAGATATATTAGAGACACCATGACTCGAACAACTACCCTTCCTTGAAATATCTCGATAAAATTTTAATGTGAGCACACGCACACGATCTGCCATTGCGCTCTCACATTTAAGAATAAACTCTGAGGAAGAGATAAGATTTCTTAATGCATCCGTTCTATTGATTCGTATACGATTTATTTTAAAGCTGTTTTCTCTTGATTTCTATATTTTTTGAGTTAAGAATACGATTTGAAGTCGAGAGAGAAGATTTTCTGCCTAATGTTACCTTTTTGCTAGTAGTAAATATGATTAGGGTTCAAGTAATGCTTTTTAAAATGGGGCAAATAGAAGTTACAGTTTTTCAAAACTCATTTACTGTTTTCTAGGTTATTTTGTGTTAAATGTTAAAATTTCGACATAGGAAATAACGATTAGTTTACTTTAACGTAGTTCTATATTTAGTAAAAAATGAGAAATTTTACAATTTTTTATTAAAAAAAGTTAATTTTTTCACAAATTATCATGATATTGAATTATAAAAAGGAGTAATATCTGAGATGCTAAAACATCGGATATCTTTTAAGAACAGAGATCGGATTCATCTCTTTTGTGCTATCATCTGGTAGAACTTGTTTTGACTGCTGTAATTTGTCGTCATTAACTTCACAGTAAACTAATTGTACTAGAGGTAGGTGGCGCTAGTTTTCTATTTTCGCTTGTTATTTTGCAGCAGTTTGAGCTCTCAACATCTGACGGCGTCAAATTCTTAGCCATGATAAGAAAATATCAAGTGCACAAACGACTTGACTACAAACGTACGCTGCAAAAAGTATCTGGGAAGTATCCGAAACTACTAGATTTTCTTTACATTTTTCAGTCTTTCCTCCACAGATTATATGATTGAAACCTAAACTTGTCCACATGTAAGAATGGATCAAATCTGTATTTAACATTATACCTGATCCTGAGGCTGAATTTGTTGAAACCATGAATATTTATCAATTATGCGGTATAACTTCAAATTCCCAATAGACACCATAAAGGCTAAAAATTTATTACTTTAATTATAATATCATATTGTTAAGAAGTTATACAGTACAATTTTTATGAATAAACGATATTTTAAATCAATTTCTTCTTCCATAAAATGATTTTATTATTCACCAATTTCTTTCTTAATATTTCAATAAATCAACAAAAATATATATTTTTATTCAAATATTTTCAATAAAATCATGAATATTTAGCAAAATTTTTAAATCCAACCACTGTTGCACTATATCTATTTTAAAGATATAAATTAAAATATTTGTACAACCCCTCATCTTTTAGCTTCTCTTCGATAGGAGCTGAAATTCTGCTCGTTGTAATTCCGATAACTTTATGAATACTATTGATATTGAACTGAATATTTTATATAACTTGCCCTATATATCTGGCTTTAAAGTTGCAAAAGAAAAGTTACGCTATGTTTCGCGCATGTGCAATAACAAATTATTGATTAAAAATGCTCATATTTCCTGTTATGTTGAAATTTTCTCCCCAAAGTTTTACACAATACTTTTCTAACATATTGTCATTTTTATACTAAGTTTCGCATAATGTAACAGAAAACTCTGCATGTTATAAGCAAAACACAGGCTGGAAAATTTCAGATTTTTTAAGAAAACCTTTATATTTTCCAAAATATTTCTGCTGAGTTTACGGAAATTCCTGCAAATATTATGCACATTAAACATAGCCATTTATGAAAGTTTAATCTTGTTATCAATATTCTATGAAGCAGGGTGGGCAAAAACAGTTTTTGTCTTCATGAGTTCGTAGACGGTCCACTAATTGCCCTCATGACCTAATCTTAAATGCAAAATGTGAGTTACAGTCTATTCTTCACATGTTCTAAGTTTAAAGGCAGTCAATTATTCCTTTCCGGAGAAATTCTGAAAAATGTATAAATCTGTAAGTGTCCGGATACTTTTGGCCATATGGTGTATGTTGCAGTCTAAAGAATTTCGTCAGATTTTACTGCGTCAGAATAGATTGCCATTTGTTGAACAGAAAAATATTTTAAACACATATAAGCAGAAAACATTCTTGAAACCATTATTATAACAATAAAAAAAATGTATTACAAACAAAGGCAATTTCCTTGGTCCATTTTTGAAGCTTACTTGCAGAGTTCTGCACAAACTAGCTGCTGAAAATGTACAACTGCCAATATCAGGTTACGAGGTTGCAGAATAAATATTTGGTTGCCTTTTGAAAAGGATGAAATTTTCTGCGACTCTTAAGTTCTCTGTCAGCTACGAGATAACTCGTCATTGGCTGTCTTGGCCACGATGACGACTTCCTGTTATCTCGTAGAAGATTTATATAATTGTATATATTTGGCTTCTAGAAATGAAGATTGCAATTTGCCTCAGCAACGAACGTGTTAAATTAACGGCAGAAAATCCAAAATGTTTCAGAAATACAAATGTTCTTCCATTATATCAAACGCGGCAAAGCATCAAAATATGCCTGCCTCTCTTGAAAAAATAGAAGTTAAAAATGTGTTTCGCTTTCAAAATTCCATTCGTGTCGTTATATTTAAATTTTTATTCAATTAATAGTGCTAGGAAAAATTATGGAAAACAGTGTCCGATGCTTTGATTCGAACGACTTACATTTAATGAATTAAGTTAAATTAGTAAAAAAAAGAAATTGAAAAATAAATTTCAACATACATTACAAAATTTAAACAGTGTTTAAGTAGCTCACAATATGCTGCTGCATAAAACAAACAAAGGAAGTCAATGATAATTCAAAGAAAGTAAAAACCCCGAAATAAACCCTGATAAAATTGAATTAAACAGACAAGGAATCTAGTGAATTAGGAGTAATATAAGAACAGAAAGTTTTGTAATATAAGAATAATCGTAGAATGTATAGAAGTAAAGAAGTACTTAGATAAAAAATCGAGAAATACAATAGCATATTTGGAAGGTTCTAATAACGTTTCGAACTGAAAACGATAACTAATAGTTTATCGAAAGGCGCTGGAATTACAGTCAAGGTCATGATTTCGTATCACTCCCTGAAAAAAAGATATAAAACGAATCTCTTTCTCTAGTTTATCTATCACATAAGCGCTCCCTGTGGAAGGATAAATAGGTGACTCGTATGGACATTCACAGTGAGGCAGTTGCGAAATCAAATTGCAGTATTTCAAGTTGGGCATGTATGTTCAATCGTTTGCCGTGTTAGAAACAAGAAATTATAAGAATTTAATTTCCGAATTTCGAAGGATTTCTGCGCTTCTCTCTCTAAAAAGACTTTTTTAAAATTTCAATTTTGTAAAATGATAGTCCACTTTCACTGTAGTTAGTTTCACGGTCCGCACAAAAATCGTTCTCTGGTACTTCCTCCTATATACTTACGACTGTCGAGCCATAACGTAGATAGCATGCACATTTGCAGCAAATGTGATTTTTCTGGATATTATCTTGTCGTGGCAAACTTGACGCGACAAGTTTGCTACGAAACTCCTGCAAAGTAACATAGCATAATCGACCTCCCCACATGTAAAGCAAGTTTGCGGTGAAAGTGACATGGCACATTTACGATTCATGACGAAGGCAAGATCTTTTCTTTTGCTCTGCGTGAGGCCCGAGCTTCTACAGTGGTATGCATCAGAGCCAGAGAAATACAAGGGCTTGGTCATAGAGGCTTCAGCGAAGAACCAGTGGGGGAATTTTGTGACGTCACAATGATGACACTCCGCCCTCGAAAATACGAAATTTCCTTTACTATAAGGGTTTTGATGTTAATATTTCATTTCTTTTTTTTTACTTAATATTAAATTGGATTCCAGTATTTGGAGTGAGAACAATCAGATACACGAAAATTTCAAAAAATTATTTGAGACTTTTTTGACACAAGATATATACGGAAAGAGAAAAAAAATGAAAATCAGCTTCAGTCGGCATATACTATCCACTCATTGAAAACGTTGACTGGCTCGAACTATCAAATATTTGCTTTTGAATAAAATGGATTATTTGTTTCTCTCCATCATTTTTTATTTATTTGAGAGAAAAAATTTATACCAAAATAATGAATTTTAAATACTTGCGAAGCAGACATACGTTTTTACGTAATTCTTACGTATTCATTTTATAACTATACCTAAAATATGTAATAAATATAATGCAGTTATATATATTTAGTATCTTTGTCATAATCAGCAAAATATCAAGAAGCATACCAGGTCTACAAAAAAATTTTGAACAGCCTCTATTTAATGTGCTAGAATTGAGATATCGTTTCCCTATCTGATTTCGCCAGTATAAATAAGACCGATTGGAAATGGATCGAATAATTAATTTTCAATTGCGGCATTTAACTATGTTGATGTTAAGATATATATTTTTTAATTTTCTTCTATTTTCGATACTTTTTTTAAGTTCACTTTTTAAACTTTTATTTTCGGTTAAAATGCGGGTAATTTGCACTTTCTTTTTCATTTCTTTTATTTTCCCCTGATTTATCTCCGTCTCCTTTTTTGTGTTTTCAAGTTCTTTATCAAGAAATCTATTTCTTTACAAGTAGTAATAGAAGTAATGCATTTTCTTTTTGAGTTTCAAAGCAAAATGAGCAATTATTTTCAGTTTTTGATGTAGTAAATCCCTCCATAGGGCATTTACTACATGACACACGCTTTTTTAAGCCTTAGACATTTTAATCTGATTTTTGTTTCCTGCAAAATACCTCTTTTCCTTCTCTCACTTTTACTTGAAACATCTTCCCCATTATCTTGCAATGGCAAGTTGACACTCGAAATTGCATCGGGTTTTAAAATTTTCTATTGATTTAAACCAAGTAAGCGATTTCTTATGCCATCCATGTAATCGCTTGGCCTAAAGAGACCAATGCATAACCTAGTATTTTACATTTATATGATCTTACCTTTTACATTTCGAGATCCAAATTTTATTCAGATACGGACATACTGAAAACATATGATATATTACACCTTTGTTTTTCGTTTTCCTGTAATAATTTGAGCACAAGTAGACATACTTAAAAGAGATGAAAGATTTTCTTAATATTTCACCAAAATAACACGTAAGACACAACAACACAGGAGACAATAAATTAGAATTAAAGAAAAGACAGTGTACTGTCTCGTACCGCACAAGCTTCCTGTCAGTGTAGTGACGTCAAAACTGGTTTCCTCCCCTCTTTTCTTCAATTCTAAAACTTCAAAGATAGGAACCAGCCCTTCTATTTCCC
The DNA here is from genome assembly GCA_013235015.1 of Araneus ventricosus. NCBI lineage: Eukaryota > Metazoa > Arthropoda > Arachnida > Araneae > Araneidae > Araneus > Araneus ventricosus. Next base: position 6,222 of record BGPR01005618.1, on the reverse strand, counting down.
TAGTCCTGGGTCTGCATAAGCGCCTACGGATCCTATGATCGAGTAGTTCGAATCGCACTCTCTTCTACGTGTTCTTAGATCGTAAAAGTGAGTTCCATTAAAAATAACTCATTACACTCCACGCATGTGGTTGAATGGGGAGGAAAGTAGGGACACCCCTTTGTAGTAAGGCAGCCCCATCGTCCTATTCCGCGGTAATAACAGAGGATGGAATAAAGGGGGAAACCCCTCTGTGAGAACGGCTTTAAAGAAGGGAGGAAATGCTCCTGTTTACGCAATACCCCTGAATATGCAGGAAATTTGACACGGCAAGCTATTTGTTTCTACTAGTTAGCAGTGAACTGGACAAGTTTGTCGCATGGTGACTTCGAAGTCTGAGTTAACTTGGTGCAGTATTGTTATGAATTAGCCGTCTTGTCGTGATGAACTTGCTGCAGACTTGCAGAGCAAGTCTGCTGCAACTTTGTTGCAAACAAAAATGCTATATGGGAAATCCTTTCAACTATTTTTTCCAAAAGAGTTGAAAGTGAAGATATGCAATATGTTATTCTATCTATATATTAATATTGCACTTCTATCGTCAGCTAGACACATGGACTTCCCAGTAATAAATCCCATCAAATATTTGAAAGAAATATGCAAATTAGGTATTTTTACAAATTAACCAAATTTTATCATATTAACTCCAACCGCACTTGAATTATAGTGTTTATAGACAGACAGACAGTCATAATTCAAAAATGCTGTTATTGGACTCGGGTCTCAAAATCGGGTGATCGAATGTTTTTTACGATCACAATATTTCTTTGTATGTTCATATACGAGTAAGCAAACTGCAAAAACTTGAATCTAGAGGCAGACTCGAAGATAGTATACTCCTTATAAAACTAGAGAGTTTGCTGAAAGTGGATACTTTTATTACAAACGTTCAAATGTTCTTTCTATACAAGTCAATCGTTTGTAATAAAATACTTTTTTTACATGTATTCCTTCGTATTAACATTTCAAGGATGACCAGATTATGAGCTGATAAATCCCCATTTCATTCCGACCTCGGTTAGAGACCACAATCACTTTGATTTCCGGCTATGGGATTGCCAAAAGCCACTGTTTATGGTACAATTTGGCGGAACTTAAAAATGCGAAACACCGACATGTCCGTAACATTCCTCCTGATATGCTAAGTGGTACTTTTGAGAACGCAGTAATGGGATTTAAACTTGGTTTTAGAAATTGATGACACCACATTAATCATGGTTTGTAGCACGTTTTAGAAACGAATTAAAACAAGTTAAATCGAAGTCTTCGTGTCTTATTTCTTTTAACAATATTGCATACAACGCCACTCCTCGATAATGGTGAATTTCCGAAATTTTTTCTGTGTAAAATAAAATCCCATGATTTCCTGTAAATTATAACTGGGTTTGAACACATCTTTTCCAGTAGTTTTCCTTTTCTGGGCATTTCAAAGTAGAATGTTAATTTTTCAAACCCTCTACTTGGACTACCTATAACAAGAGAATGTGATATTTTACATCCAATCCATCTATTAGAAAGAAGAATTCATTAACATTGGTGATTTCCTTTGTCCATTTTCTGAAGCTTAATTTCTAAGCTCTCCATAAGCTAGCACGAGAACATGTGCAGCTGCCGATATCGGACACGAGACGTCAGAAGATATATTTAAAGGCATTTTGAGAATGGCTTGCTATTTATTAAGTGATGTAACGAAATTCAAAACTTTTTCATTAAAACATATATTCGAAATTTAATCATATTCTTTCTTTAATCTAACTTTCCGCAAGCATTGTGCAAAGCTTACTTATTTGAAATCGTGTCCCACTTCAAGATTTAGCTTCGAGAGTGATTGGCTAAAAAGTCATTATATTTAAATTTTTGTTACACATGATAGTGGTAAAGCATTTTGAAGCATTCTGAAAATGTACAGCTCCTTTTAATTCATACAAAATGGCAAAGATATTGAGTTAAAGGATTTGGTCAGAAGATTGGTTTAATTTGCCACAATAAAGTTTAAGATTGCTGATAAGGAAACTAAAGGACATTAAAACACAAAGGGTTTGTTACCTTCTAAACATGTCTCTAAATATGACAAGAACTGAAACAATAACTTTGCGTGGTCTTATTATCAATGACGTCTGTCATCTGTCTTGAAATTTTGCTTAAATAATAATGAGCGAGCATTCCAATTACTAAAAATCATCTCATGTCCGCCTTAAACTACTGTCTTCTTCGGTGGAGCCTTGCAAATATTTGATTTAAGAAAAAAATATCAAACTAAACTAGAAAATATTTTAAGACATGAGAAGGAGACATTAAACCTTTTCTAAACGAATAATTTGATATTTCACAATACAATTCAATTAATCGAAGAAGAAAATACATCATTGAAAAATTTCGAAACAAAGGGCAACACCTGGCCTACTTTTGCTTTATCCGCAAGAAAATATGAAAGCATTTATGGTTCATCAAGATTTCAAAATGCTATCTTTGATCTTTCTCACGAGGATATTGATATGTTTTATGATCTCTGGATAAGAGAGAGAAACACATCAACTAAATTAGGCAAGGAAATGAGTGGTCTATATTTACAGAATAAAAGACAAAGTGAATCAAAAGAATCTCAAAAAAGGAAAAACAGCTAACCTATTGAATCGATACTTATAGAAAACAAATATTTATAAATTTACATATAATTGTACAGAAGTGGTTTCTAGAGGTAAAATTCTTTCTTGGCCCTTTTTCCATTAAACTTAAAGGTCATTTATGTCTTTCTTGTAAAGATACACAAAACATTTTAGAATATTCCGAGCAACTAGACCTTTTATCTTTACCTTACACCTTCTCCGTAATAACTTTTACTAAAAGTTTTAATGTTAAGCATTGTATGCTTTCTCCTGATATTAGTTTGTTAGTAGGCTGCAGTGTGTTATGAAAGGCAGCTGAGAAATTCTTTGCTGAGAAGGTCTTTGCTGTTCGTGGCTCTTATCACTATAAACTATTTATGGGGTATTTTACAAAGGGTAAATCAAAGCGTATATCCTTCGAGTCTATGGAAAATATATCTAAATCTAGCCGAGTATCGAATTAATGACTCAAACTGTAATCTTTAAATACCAAAGTGGATGTACATGCGGTTTAGTTCTAAAATTATTTCTTAAATTGGTGCCAGTTTCTGTTCTTTTTTCATGGAAAAAGTTAGCAGATATTTAGTTGGAGGTGGTTCATCATTTCAATTGTTTCTAGAATCATGTTTTGTGTTCCCTTGCTGCTTATTATTTTCCAAAGTGACGCATCAACAATGGCAAAAAGGCAGTAATTTCATGCTAAACAAAGGATTTTAGGAATTTAGGGGATTGTTCAGGAAATATATTTTTCATTAACAATCTGACAACTAAGAGTTCTCAAAATCTGAGTACAGTTGTATACAGAGGTTTGCTTACTAATTGATCTGTGGAATGGATTTGTCCGCCCCGTTTCCCCTTTTCTCCTCTCTATGGGTGGTGGGAGATATGAATGGTAGGTCTTTTATCTCTTATCTCTCCCCTAAGGGTCCCTTTAATAATCACTCGCCCAAATGCCTTCTCACTCCTTTCGGAACAGCAACTGGCAGAAATCCGCCCCACTAGTAGAGAAGTCGGATGGCCGGTTACGGCCGGCTTTGGAGTCAGAGTGTTAATATGGTTTTAAAGGAGATCACATGGAGTATATTTTCGAAATATTCTTGTTTTACTATTTCCCTGAACCGAAAATGTTTCGAAATACTTTCGAAGCCTCGATCAAATTTTTAGGCGTTTCTGCAAATAATGAAAATCAAAATAATTTATACATAGAATGAAAATATTCTTCATTTAAAACATTATAGTGCTCTATAGAGCAGTTAAATTTTATATCTAATCTTTAATAAATAAGTATATTCCTTGTTCGTGCCTCACTGAAAGCCATTCAAAGGAGTCGTGCAATCGGATGATTTTTTTTACTCACTGTTATTAAACTTAACTTGTTTCATGCTTGTAAAGGTGAACATTTATAATCGATTTTTTGCTTACTTTTCGGTGTCCTTAACGCTACAACACACTTCTGCCTGCAGAGATAAAGATCTCCGGTTTTCAGTTTGGATGGTTGTGCGAAGAGAGTCTATATCGATTCTACAAAAAAATTACATGGAGTAGAACAAATTGTTTAACATGCTTTTGATTTTCAATTTTTTTCATAGAATTTTCCCCCTTTTTTATGGCTTGATTCCAAGCTGATATTTCAGTGGAAAAATATATATGATTAAATGAAAAATAATTATATACAGAAAAATAATATACTACAAACTTCGTCAAATCTCATTAACTGAAACTAGAAAGAATTATGGACTTTTAAAAAGAAGACTGTATACATCTAAAATATTATTCCAAACAATCATTACTTGATGCCTTAAAAGAAACATTTACAAACACTAAACTTTTACTAGAAGTTTGAAATTTCACTCACTTATTCGCTCTCAATGTTAATACACTATAGAAATATTTTCGGAGCATGGTTAATCGATTTATACAATTAAATTCAATAACATGTAGATTAATTTCTCACATTAACTGTCGGTGTCGTGAAGTCACGTATTAGTGTATTTGTCACCTCTAAAGTGCAGAAATCAGTTATTCTATAGATTGTCTAGGTAATGTGCAGAATAACTAGTTAAAGTGCCGAAAATTGTTTCATTTCTCAAATTACCTAAGTAATCTGTAAATTACCTAGATAACCTGCACATTACGCACTAGGCACTCATTAAAGTGAAAATAAGATTTTTGCTGGAACAACAGCAACCTTTCTGAAATCTTAAATTAACATAATGTTATTTATTTATTTTTCGATATCTAAAGAATAAAGTTAATACAATAAAAAAAATCTGCAAATTAGTTGATAGAATTAATTATCAATCAATTAAAAAACTATATTATATAGAATCAAATGGTTTAAAATATTATCACAATTAAGGAAATTAACGTAATGTTATTTATTTATTTTTCGATGTCTAAAGAATCAAGTTAATAAATCAAACAATCAACAAATTAGTTGATAGAATGAATCATCAATTAATTAAAAAAAACTATAACTAAAAGTGGAGGATGTAAAGGGAAAGGAAATGAGAGAAACACACTCTTGAACTTTAATGATACGGAAGCAGTTAATGCGCACATTACCTAGGTAAAATGCAGTAAACTCTTGATTCTGCACGTTAACAGCGCAAATAAACCTGCAGATTATCTATGTAATTTGCACATAAACTTTAGTGGTAACCTATTTACGAAGAATATTATTATCATGGTTCCATTATTTTAAATGAATTAATTTTAAATTTTATTTGAATTCTGAAGACTGAGGAGAAGATAATAATGAAATTGAAATTTTGGCACACTAATAAAAAGGTATATTTTTGAAAATGTCTATACGGATGTCAAATGAATACTCAATGGTATATTTCAATATTCTATTTATCTTTCTATTTGAAAACCTAGTCTCTACTTCATACTTAGAATTCCGTATTAATATGATAGTTATCTGCCTTAATTTCATAAAGAACGCCTAAAAGAACAATTTTTTTATTCCAATTTGGACCGAAGACAACTTAGTCTTACTTTAATAACGTATTTAAAAATTATAAAAGTAGTTTTTTCCCAACTTGGCAGACATGAAATTAATATCCTACATGGGTGCTGCCGAATTATTTAAAAAAGAAATTACAGTTTCAACTATCAGCTTGTATTATTATCCCGCTTGAAAGAGATGTAAAAATTTACCTTTCAATCGGAATAATAGATATAAGAATTGAAAATTATTGAGAGTTTTAAGTGGAGAGTAATGAAATAAGAATTTTATTTATTTTTAGTATCTTATTTCTTAAATGCAATGGTTTAGAGGAAATTCATTCTATATAAAAATGTGCGCGAAAACTGACGATTTTTTAAAAAAGGATAGACTATTCTACCTTATTTTAACAAAGGTATTTTTTCAGTTTTATTTTTAATCGAAAAAACGCTTGGTTACTAATTACCCGATTTTTGAAGAAACTACCTAACTGTGAATGGGAATCAGTGAAATGTGAAACTCGTAAGCTAAGCGTGGTTATTTTCATCTCAACTTCATTGTTTTTTTTTTGGACATATTCTTCGAAACGTTTTCAGTCACTTTCTTTCAAATTCATGATTTCCTGCA